>JASVEL010005617.1:0-138488 GCA_032618575.1 Nicotiana noctiflora | reverse complement strand
ATTTAAGAATCGATCTTTCTGGTAATTAAGGAAAAAATGGTACTGCTATTCTAGTGATTTGGCAGGGTATATGGTCAAAAAGGGCAAGGTAATGTAAACTGATAATATCTAGTGGTATTTTGGTATTCTATTATTGGATCGACGGTGATGATTGAGTTGTTGATGGCATAGGGAAATTTCTGAATGGCTCTCATGGTATGAATGGATGCTTGATGTGTGTTATGTATTCGTACATTGGAGTGTGGAATCAGGCATAGTGATTCATGTGTTATATATGTGTAGGAGACTTGAAGTTCTCGTAATCCGCATATGCAGTGGTTTTATATCGTATGTATCGGCACCGTTTAACGGTTATTGGAAATTGGAAGCCCTAGTGGCTCTCTCTTTGCTTGATATGATGAATTTGGGTTATGATATTTGATTGTAGACTGGTTGTCTTAAGTCAGATTGTCTAGACTAATGTGATATGGACTATGTCGGAAAATGCCACAAATTGCATAGCAGAGTGCATCAGATTATGTTTTAGCGGGGTAGTTGTACCCCAGGACCAGCGAACGACTGGCAGGTATTGCTTTGTCAGTTGGGCCTTCGTGGCGGATGTCAGTGTAGAGGTTTCTATCTATTGAGTCAGTTCCGATATTGAGGAACTTTGTCGGATGTGTTTCTTGTGGCTGAGCTGAGGCTATATATGTTTATTGTAATGAGCAATTTGACTAAATGTGTATTTCCTTTTGCGAGATTTATGTGTGGATCGGGTGGCACGCTACCACGGGTATGGTATCTGGATCGGGTGGCACGTCGCCATAGGTATATTATTTGGAGCAGGTTGCACGCCGCAACAGTATGGTGTGGAGAATAGTTTCCTATATGTTTCCTTGTATTCAATACTTCCTGGGTTCTGAGGAAAGTCCGTATTGGGTATTGCTCAGCAAATAACGTATCGGTTGTGTCCTTAAAAGATTTGATAGCGTATATTAATTGTTTCACAGTGGGTGAGATTGATTTCTTGAGTTCAGATCTAAATCTATGCGTGGCTGACCGTTTTGATCATGGTGACTTGAGGTGCTTCATGAGTAATAGTGTTTGGATAGAATCATGAGCTATGGCAAGGCCACGTGATGTTATGACCTTTCGAGGAGGATTCATGTACTCTAATTCTATGATGTGAGACGAGATCTCAGTTTTGTATTGTGATGGTATTGAGGAATTTGAATTACAGCCCTTTTGCGTGAGTCAATTGTCATGATTCGTGTGTGTTCACATCGTTTCTTATTGGAGCCTGTGTTGTGCTCGTCGTGGCTTAGGCCGATGAGGAGATATCATATCACAAGTGTGGTGTGTTATAATCGAAATGATCGTTGGAATCATTAATGAGTGCGAACATATGTGATTTTAGCTGGTTAGAAAGGTAATACCGAAGTTTGGCCCTAAAATCTGTTGTAGTATCAGTCAAAAGAGAAATGGATTCATGAATGGTTGACCTGAGAGATGGGTTCGGTATATCGCGTGTTTCAGTTGCCGTGGGTAGTATATGAAGGTGTTGGAATAAGAATTAGCTAATGAGAAAGGTTTTTCTATTAGTATTTGGTTATTGTGGCCAATTACTGTGAATTGATGCCATCGTCTCGAGTGTTTGGGTTGTGTAGTATATCATATGATCCCACCTGGAGTGGCAAGTATGGATTATTGCAGTTGGTAGTTGTTTATTCTGAGTATAGACGTGGGGTTCTGATCTGGTGTGTGTGATTTAGGGAAGTGCAATGTGGTTTATGGTTTGGATGGGCTGTGAAATTCCAGCTATTTTGTGTTATCGGACTTATATTAGATAGGGTGATGTGGGATCACCCCGAGTATATTCTTGGTAAGATCATTCAACTATTGGGTTGCTTTTATTACAAATCTAGGTACGCTCGAGGATGAGAGTTTGTTTAAATTGGGGAGAATTTGATGACCCGGTCTGTCGTCATGTGAGTTACTGCCCCGTTTTTCCCGTTATATGCTTGTTCGTGTTTCAATATATGTGTGTGGTGAATTTGAGTCAATTCGGATCGAGTTTGGTAGGAATTGAGACAAAAAGTCTCTTTGATGAAGGAATAGTTTGGAAAAGTCAACCGAATGTTGACTTGTGAGTTAGAGGGCTCGAAATCGCATTCTGATGGTTCGGTTAGCTTCGGGTGATCATTTGTGGCTTAGGAGAGTGATCGAAATTGAATTTGGAGTTTCGGTGTAGAATTAGGCTTGAATTGGCGAAGTTGGAATTTTTGTGAAATCTGGTCGGTAGGTTAGATTTTGATCTGGGCGTCGGAATGGAATTCCGACAGTTGCAGTAGCTTCGTTAGGTGATTTTTGATATGTATGCAAATTTTCAGGTCATTCGGACATCGTTTGGTCAGGTTTTTGATTGGATGTCGGTTTCAGATTTTTTAGTTGAAAATCAGGCTTGAATCCGCTTTGATTTGATGATTTACGTGTTTAAGGATGTGTTTTTATGATTGGAACAAGTTTGTATCGTGTTTTGGAGTAGGTTGGTGATTTTCGATGAGGTCCCGGAGGCCTCGGGATGAATTCAGGTGGTCAAACAGACTAAATCTTGTTGTTGGAAGATGCTGAATTGCAGCAGTTATTGCAGAGCCTGGTTGTTCTATGCGATCGCATAGAATGGGTTGCGATCTGTCACGACCCTAGTTCACTAATCGTGAACATGTCGTGATGACACCCAGTCCCAACGACTAGGTAAGCCTAACACGTTGCGGAATATACAAGCTATGAACACTTAAATAAGAAACAGCGGAAAAATAGCATAAAAAGGTATGTAATCCGTGCTGCTTGGCACATACATCCGTCAACACACTGAATAAAACGCTACCAAGATCCGGAATCCCACGGTAACATAGACTAAAAGAGAATATACAACTGTGGCTCTATGTGTAAAGAGTATCTAACAACGAAATGAAGGAAAAATATCAACTAGTACAATTAGAATAGAAGGAAAAGCCTCCGGATCCGCGGACGTAGCAGATCATACCTCGAGGTCTCCCAGAAAACTGCTGAATTACCTAGTATGGGCATGTCCTGATGTACCTGGATCCGCACAACAAAAGTGTGCGGAAGAGTAGCATGAGTACACCATGGCGATACTCAGTAAGTGCCAAGCCTAACCTCGATGGAGTAGTGATGAGGAAGGTCAGGGCCCTACTGAGAAACAATAATATAATGATGATAACAATACTAAGCAGTTTAAATGATAATAATTTCGAAATAACTACAATAAGATGATTACTGCAACCGTCTACAATTAAGCTAACAACAAGTAACCAACTCAATAAAAACAAGTCCAGGACCTGTGGGAATTGAACTCACAGTCCCATTGCCAGTACCCATGGGTCTCCGGGAATCGAACCCGCAGCCCACATTTTAATAAATCTCATGATCTCCGGGAATCGAACCCGCAGTCCACATCTCAATAAATCTCAGGATCTCCGGGAATCGAACCCGCAGTCCACGACATTATCACTCCGGGTCTCTGGGAATCGAACCCACAGCCCTAGGATCTCCGGGAATCGAACCCGCAGTCCACGAACACAGCAAGTAAAGGAATATACAGAGAGAATGTAATATGCTTAACTATAACTTCACCGATAAACAGTGCCAATAATTATCAAGAAGCTCAAGTAAGACAATTAGGCAACTAGACAGTTAAATAATACCTAATCATGCTTTTCTAACTACTACCGGGTAAGAATATCGAATTAACAGCTAAAAGCAGGAATATCACTCATCGAGCATTTTGAGTAAAGTATGTGTTCAACAACCAGCGCATGTACACGCCCATCACCTCGCGTACAAGGCATTTAAATTATCGCATAATATCCTAGGGTGAAAGTTTCCCCCACACGAGGTTAGACAAGTCACTTACCTCAATTCCGGTACAAAACCGCTAAGAAATAACTCTCTTGCCGCGAATGTCGGCCTCCACAGGTGTAGTATCTGATAAAAATCAATAGAATCACATCAAAATAGGCCAATTGGGAATTACCCAATCAAAATAACTCAAAATACACCAAAACCCACAAGTTGCCAAAACCCGACTTCCGGTACGCTTATCAAAAAATCACGAAAATTATATATTCGGGTTCCTTATCTCAATACGAGTCCGTGCATATAAAATTTATCAAAATCGGACTCCGTTTGCCCATTCAAATCAAAGGTTTTCTAAAATTTAGGCCTAGGGCTCAAACCCACCTTTAATCTTCCATTTTCAGTGAAATAATCACGGATTTCATGATAAACCAACGAATTAAGGTCAAGAAACTTACCCCCGATGATTTCCCGATGATATCCCAGCGTTTCCCCTTCAATTTCCTCTCTTGGAGCTCAACAATGGCGGTTTTGGTGTGTTAGGCCGCGACTGAAATGTTCTGGACTTAAAGTCACTGCCAGGCCCCAGTGCTCTACGCGTCCGCGAAGGTACTCACGCGTCAGCGAAGATCTTCTCAAATTACCCTTCGCGAACGCGACGCTCCCCACGCGTCCAAGAAGCACAAAATTCCCCGGCGCCAGAATTCCACCTCTACGCGAACGCGACAGGAACCACGCGAACGCGATGCTGACTCTCCCCCTTCTACGCGTTCGCGAACCCAGGTCACGCGAACGCAAAGCATCACACCACACCACATACGCGAACGCGTAGGTCTTAACATGAACGTGTAGGTCTTAATGCGAACGCGATGCCTTGGCATGACTGGCCTACACGAACGCGGCCACCATCACGCGAACGCGAAGGCTAAATCCCTGCTGCACTGACCTGCAATTTTCTGCAGGTTTTCATGGCTTCAAAATGTCCGTTTGATGGTCCGAATTCATCCCGAGGCCCCCGGGACCCCAACGAAAACCACCAACATACTCCAAAACACGATACGAACTTATTCCAATCATAAAAATACGTCTAACAACATCAAAACTCATAATTCATATCGAATTCAAGCCTAAATTTCTTAAAACTTTCCGAAATGCACATTCGATCTAAAACCCGACCAAACGACCTCCGAATGACCTGAAAATTTGCGGACATATCCAAAATCACATAACGAAGCTACAGAGATTGTCGGATTTCCATTCCGACCCCCGGATCAAAATCTCACCTATTGTTCGGATTCGCCAAAATTTCAAACTTCGGCATTTCAAGCCTAATTGAGCTACGGACCTCCAAAATACATTCCGAACGTGCTCCCAACCCCGAAATCACCCAACGGAGCTAATGAAATCATCGGATTCCCGTTCCGAGGTCGTCTTGACACTGTTCCGGTAACAAACCATTTTCTAACCTTAAAACTCTCATTTAGGGACTAAGTGTCCCAAAATGCTCCAAATTTTAGAACCGACTCTCCCGGCAAACCACAATAGTAGAAATGAACTTAGGGGAACAGTTAAATTGGGGATTGGGGTGTAATTTTCTAAAACGACCGGCCGGGTTGTTATATCTCCCTACCCTTAAAAGATTTGTTCGTCCTCGAACGAGCATAGAAAACATACCGGAGTAGTGAAAAGATGAGGGTACTGGCTGCGCATATCCTGCTCGGTCTCCCAAGTCGCCTCCTCGACCGGCCGGCCCCGCCACTGAACCTTTACCGAAGCGATGTTCTTTGACCTTAGCTTTCTGACCTGCCTGTCTAGAATGGCTACCGGCTCCTCAACATAAGACAAATCCTTATCTAGCTGAACAGAAGTGAAATCCAACACATGCGACGGGTCACCATGGTATCTCCGGAGCATGGAGACATGAAATACGAGGTGAACTCCAGCTAGAATAGGAGGTAAGGCTAACTCATAGGCAACCTCCCCAATATGCCTCAAAATCTCAAAAGGGCCCATAAATCTAGGACTCAGCTTCCCTTTATTCCTGAACCTCATAACGCCCTTCATGGGCGAGACTCGAAGTAGAACCCGCTCGCCAACCATAAAAGCCACATAGCGAACCTTCTTGTCCGCATAACTCTTCTGTCTAGACTGGGCTGCACGAAGTCTGTCCTGAATCACCTTGACCTTGTCCATAGCATCGTGAACCATATCAGTACCTAGCAACCTGGCCTCGCCCGGCTCAAACCAACCCACGGGAGACCTGCACCTCCTACCATATAGGGCCTCGTACGGTGCCATCTGAATACTAGACTGGTAGCTGTTGTTATAAGCAAACTCCGCCAGCGGCAAGAAGTGATCCCATGAACCTCCAAACTCAATCACGCACGCACGGAGCATATCCTCCAAAATCTGAATAGTGCGCTCGGACTGCCCATCAGTCTGGGGGTGAAATGCTGTGCTCAGCTCCACCCGAGTACCTAACTCCTGCTGTACAGCTCTCCAGAACCGCGAAGTGAACTGAGTACCTCTATTTGAAATAATGGAAACGGGAATACCGTGCAGCCGAACTATCTCTCTGATATAGATCTCCACCAGTCGCTCCAATAAATATGTAGTGCTTACCGGTATAAAATGGGAGGACTTGGTCAGCCGATCCACAATAACCCAAATGGAATCAAACTTCCTAACAGTCCGTGGAAGCCCAAATACGAAGTCCATGGTGATGCGCTCCCATTTCCATTCTGGAAATCTCAATCTGCTGCATCAATCCACCCGGACCCTGATGTTCATACTTCACCTACTGGCAGTTGAGGCATCTGGAAACATAGTCAACTATATCCCTCTTCATCCGCCTCCACCAGTAATGCTGTTTCAAGTCCTGATACATTTTCGCGGCACCCGGATGGATGGAATATCGTGAACTATGGGCCTCTGCTAGAATCAGCTCTCGAAGATCATCTACATTAGGCACACAGATACGCCCCTGCATTCTTATGACTCCATCATCCCCGATGGTAACATCTCGAGCATCACCACGCCGAACTCTATCCTGAAGGACAAGCAAATGAGGGTTGTCGAACTGACGCTCCCTGATGCGGTCAAATAAAGAAGACCGAGAAACCACACAAGCCAGAACCCGGCTGGGCTCCGAAAGATCCAGTCTAACAAACTGCCTGGCCAAAGCCTGAACATCCATCGCCATAGGCCTCTCCGAAGCTGGTAGATATGCTAAACTCCCCAAACTCTCTGCCCGACGACTCAAGGCATCAACAACCACATTAGCCTTGCCCGGATGATAGAGAATAGTAATATCATAGTCCTTTAGTAGTTCCAACCATCTCCTCTGACGCATATTCAGGTCCTTCTGCTTAAGCAAGTGCTTCAAGCTCCGGTGATCAGTGTAGATCTCACAAGGAACCCCATATAAATAATGGCGCCAAATCTTCAAGGCGTGAACAATGGCAGCTAGCTCCAAATCATGAACTTGGTAATTCTTCTCATGCACCTTCAGCTGTCTCGACGCGTAGGCAATCACCCTACCGTCCTACATCAATACCGCACCGAGTCCAACTCGTGAGGCATCACAATATACATTATAGGACCCCTGTCACAACCCAAATCCGGTCGTGATGGCGCCCAACAATCAAGCTAGGCCAGCCCGACCAACAAATTTATTATCACAAATAACAGTCCCAAATGGACAACTCAAGAAGAATATATGAGTTAAGAACTCCAATAATAATAATAATGAACAAAAGTACTGACACTCCCAAAGATCCGGAGTCACAAGTCTAGAGCCTCTAACAAACCCAACAGGAATAGAGAGTACTGTATAGAAATACTCAAGTCTGAATACAAAATACGAAATAACAACTGGAAAGGAGAGGAGAAGCTAGGTTCTGCGAACGTAGGCAGCTACCTCAGCAACTCGATGTGACACCTGCAAACGCTGGAGATGCCCGTCTACTGCTCCTGAGTACCTGAGTCTGCACACAAAAGGTGCAGGGAGTAGGGGTGAGTACTAAGTACTCAGTGAGTAACAAATATATATAAGTAGCTGATAGTAAGAAATCCACAAAATACCACAATATGAAGCTACACTACAGTCCGAATCTCCTACGAACTAGCAGCAACAATACAATACAGTTACCACAGAGTAATTCAACAAATACAGATGCAATGCAATGCACATAACCGCTACGGCGTGTAGCCCGATCCAATTTAACGTCGACGGCGCTCACTGGGGTGTGTACGGACTCCGGAGGGGCTCCTACAGCCCAAGCGCAATACTGTTGCGGCGTGCAGCCCGATCCTCATATCAACCGCTGCGGCGTGCAGCCCGATCCCATGCTCAGTCCACAATAAGCAATTAAGTCACAAAACAATTCATTTTCCTTAATTCCAGTTCTCAATTCATAATTATGAAAAAATACTTTAACTTTATTAAATTTGTAAAGGCCGGTGACTTAGCATTTCAAAAGGTGATTTCAATTTCCAGGACTGAGATCAGTGATTTAAGCAATTATAGCTATCACATAAATATTGTCCTCTAAGGATGCTACAGATTATTCCCAACACTAACAACATATTATTCACATCCGGGATGGACCAAATCTCAATCCCTAGTCACAATCAATCCCGCACCTGCCACGGTGTGCGAGCCACGCCCTACTAGCATCACAATGTGCTAAGCCGGGGTTTCGAACCCTCAGGGCTACCATATACACAAACTACTCACCTCTAGCCGGTCGTAGACTCGTCCGCGATGCCTTTTCCTTTGAAATTCGTTGCCTCGTGTGTAGAATCTAGTCAAATAACAATAATTATATCAAATACGGGTCAAAGAATCATAACCCATTACAATTTACATGTAATTCGCATAAATACACCAAGTTGGTAAAACCCGACTTTCGATACGCTTCTCGAAAAATTACGAAAGTCACATATTCGTAACCCTCATCTCAATACGAGTCTAAGCATATCAATTTTACCAAATTCGAACTCCATTTGCTCATTCAAAACCTTGATTTTCTAAAGTTCAAGCCTAGGGTTAAATCTTCCATGAATCACCCCAAATTCTTCCATTTTCATGATATAATTGCATAATAATACCAATACTAATCATAGTTTAAGTCCATAGTTGCTTACCCGATGATTTCCCTTGAGTTTCTCTTCAAAATCGCCCAAATCGCCTCCTTAAGCCGAGACCCAAATGTGTGAAATGTTTCTGAAATTTTCTAACTTCTCATACACTTAACTCACTGCGATTTTCGCTTCTGCGGACCATTTTCCGCCCCTGCGGAACCGCTTCTGCGACCAACTGGTCGCTTCTGCGAACCCAGGCCCATTTAGCCAATTCCGCTCCTGCGATCCACGGACCGCCCCTGCGCATCCGCTTCTGCGGATATTCGTCCGCTTCTGCGGAATGATCCGCTTCTGCGACCAAGAGTCCGCTCCAGCGGACTCGCCTATGCGATCAAACACCCGCTTCTGCGGACTTCCCCATCACGCCTCAAGACCGCTTCTGCGATCGACCTCTCGCACCAGCGAAGCCGCCCCTGCGGACCAGGCTCCGCTTCAGCGGTCGACTCCGCTTCTTCGCTTCATGGTCCGCTCCTGCGGAGTCGCTCCTGCGCTCCCATTTCCGCAGGAGCGAAAACAACAGAAGCAGTGCACCAGTTCTGCAATTTTCCATATTTTCTCTCGTTTGGCTATCCGAAAACACCCTGAGGCCCCCGGGACCTCATTCAAACACACCAACACATCCTAATTCCTTATTCGAACTTGTTCCAATCATAAAAACACCATCCTAACCATCAAAATCACCAATTACCCACGTATTCAAGCCTAAATTTCTTAAAACTTTCCGAATTACACATTCGATCAAAAACCCGATCAAACGATGCCCGAATGACCTGAAATTTTGCAGGCACATCCAAAATCACCTAACGAAGCTACTGCAATTGTCGGAATTCCATTCCGACTCCCGGATCAAAATCTCACCTATTGTTCGGATTTCGCCAAAATTCATCATTAGCCAATTCAAGCCTATTTCTACACCGGACCTCCGAATTCAATTCCGATTGTTTTCCTAAGTCATAAATGATCCTCCGGAACTAGTCGAATCATCAGAATCCGATTCCGAGCACTCTAAATTAATAGTCAACTCTTGGTTGACTTTCCATATTCAAGCTTCCTTCAAACATGCTATTTGTTTCATTTTCAATCCAAATCACTCCTAACTCACCCGATATATTCTAATACTGATTTAAAAGCATAATATATGTAAATGCAAGGTAACGGGGTGGTAATTACTATAACGACGGGCCGGGTCGTTACATTCTTTCCAACTTAAACAAACACTCGTCCGCGAGCGGGTTAAGAAACATACCTGGAGCATCAAACAAGTGTTGATATCTGCTCCGCATTTCCTGCTTGGTCTCCCAAGTTGCTTCCTCCACGGGATGACCTCTCCACTGCACTTTAACTGAAGCTATGTCCTTAGATCTCAGCTTACGAACCTGTCGACCCAAGATGGCTACTGGTTCCACATCATAAGTCAAATCCTCATCTAGCTGTATCGTGCCGAAGTCCAACACATGAGACGGGTCTCCGACATACTTCCGGAGCATAGATACATGGAACACCGGGTGAACTCCCGACAAACTAGGTGGCAAAGCAAGTATATAAGCCACCTCCCCAACTTTCCTAAGCACCTCAAAAGGTCCAATAAACCTTGGTCTCAACTTCCCTTTCTTTCCAAACCTCATAACACCCTTCATAGGCGAAACCTTCAGCAACACCTTCTCACCTACTGAATAAGACACATCTCGGACCTTCCGGTCCGCATAACTCTTCTGACGCGACTAAGCTGTGCGAAGTCTCTCCTGAATTACCTTCACCTTGTCTAAGGCATCTTGGACTAACTCTGTCCCTAACAACCTAGCCTCGCCGAGCTCGAACCAACCAACTAGAGACCTACACCGCCTACCATATAAAGCTTCATACGGTGCCATCTGAATGCTGCACTGATAGCTATTATTATAAGCAAACTCTGCCAAAGGCAAATAATCAGCCCATGAACCACCGAAATCAATAACACAAGCACGCAACATGTCCTCCAATATCTGAATAGTACGCTCAGACTGTCCATCCGTTTGTGGATGAAATGTTGTGCTCAGCTCTACCTATGAACCCAACTCTCGCTGAAATGTCCTCCAGAACTGAGAAGTGAACTGGGTACCTCTGTCTGATATAATAGAAATGGGAACTCCATGCAATCTCACGATCTCACGGATGAATAACTCTGCCAACCGCTCTGAGGTATAGGTAGTACACACTGGGATGAAGTGAGCCGACTTGGTCAACCTATCCACCACCACCCAAACTGAATCAAACTTCCTCGCTGTCCGAGGGAGTCCACTAACAAAGTCTATAGTAATCCTTTCCCACTTCCACTCAGGAATATCAATACGCTGGAATACACCACCAGGTCTCTGATGCTCATACTTGACCTGCTGACAATTTAGACACCGAGCCACATGGCTCACAATATCTTTCTTCATCCTTCTCCACCAGTAATGCTGCTTCAAATCCTGGTACATCTTCGCGGCTCCTGGATGAATAGAATACCGCGAGCTGTGAGCCTCCTCTAATATCAACTCACGAAGGCCATCAACATTGGGCACGCATATCCGGCCCTGCATCCGTAATACACCATCACTATCAATAGTGACATCTCTGGCATCATCATGCTGAACTCTGTCCTCAAGGACAAGTAAGTGTGGATCATCATACTGGCGCTCTCGAATACGATCATATAAAGAAGAACGAGCTACTACACAAGCCATCACCCGACGGGGCTCGGAAATATCCAGCCTCACCATCTGATTAGCTAACGCCTGAACATCAACTGCTAGGGGTCTCTCCCCAACTGGAATATACGCCAAACTGCCCATACTAATAGCCTTCCGGCTCAATGCATCAGCCACTACATTGGCTTTCCCTGGATGGTACAAGATAGTAATATCATAGTCTTTAAGCAATTCAAGCCATCTACGCTGCCTCAAATTTAGATCTTTCTGCTTAAACAAATACTGAAGGTTGCGGTGGTCTGTTATACATCACAAGATACACCATATAGGTAATGCCTCCAAATCTTCAAGGCATGAACAATAGTAGCTAACTCCAAATCATGAACAGGGTAGTTCTTCTCGTGGGGCTTTAGCCGACGAGAAGCATATGCAATAACTCTACCCTCCTGCGCATCAACACACAACCGAGTCCAACTCTAGAAGCATCACAATACACCGTATATGACCCCGAAGCTGATGGTAACACAAGTACTGGAGCCGTGGTCAAAGCCTCCTTGAGCTTCTGGAAGCTCTCCTCACATTCATCAGACCACACAAATGGAGCATTCTTCTGTGCTTAGTCAACAGTGAAGCAATAGATGAGAAACCATGAACAAACCGGCGATAATAGCCTGCCAAGCCGAGAAAACTCCGAATCTCGGTAGCTGAGGAAGGTCTGGGCCAATTCTGCACTGCCTCAACCTTCTGTGGATCAACCCGAATACCATCACTGGACACTACATGTCCCAGAAAAGTCATAGTATCAAGCCAGAACTCACACTTAGTGAATTTTGCATAAAGCTTCTCTTCTCTCAACCTCTGAAATACCACCCTCAAGTGTTGTGCATGCTCCTCCTGGCTACGTGAATATACCAGAATATCATTAATAAACATAATCACAAAAGAATCAAGGTACGTCGGAAATATACTATTCATCAAGTGCATGAATGCAGCTGGGGCATTAGTCAACCCGAAAGACATCACCAGGAACTTGTAGTGCCCATATCGCGTCTTGAACGCTGTCTTCATAATATCTGAGTCCTTGATCTTCAACTGATGATAGCCCGATCGAAGATCAATCTTAGAAAATACACTAGCTCCCTGTAGCTGATCAAATAGGTCCTCAATACGAGGTAATGGGTACTTATTCTTCACTGTTACCTTGTTCAGCTGCCCGTAATCAATGCACATTCTCATTGTGCCATCTTTCTTCTTCACGAACAACACCGGTGCACCCCAAGGTGACACACTCGGGCGAATGAAACCCTTATTTAAGAGTTCCTGAAGCTGTTCCTTCAATTCTTTTAACTCCGCTGGTGCCATGCGATAGGGAGGAATAGAAATGGGCTGAGTGCCCGGCACCAAGTCAATACCAAAGTCAATATCTCTGTCAGGCGGCATGCCTGGCAGGTCTGCTTAAAATACATCCGGAAACTCCCTCACAATGGGGACCGAATCAAGACTGGGTGTCTCAGCCTCAACATTCCTAATGAAGGCCAAATAAGATAAACAACCCTTGCCAATTATTCGTTGGGCTTTTATATAAGAAATTACCCTGTCGGACACATAATCAGTCAAGCCACGCCACTCGATCCTTGGATTACCTGGAATAGCTAGTGTGACTGTCTTGGCATGACAGTCCAGAATCGCGTGGTAATGAGATAGCCAATCCATGCCTAGAATTACATCAAAATCTACCATGCCCAGTAGTAATAGATCAACTCGGGTCTCCAGACCCCCAATAGTAATAATACAGGATCGATATACCCGATCCACAACAACAGTATCCCCCACTGGGGTAGACACATGTACGGGCAAAGCAAGAATACCACGGGTCATACCCAAATGATGTGCAAAATATGTAGAGACATAAGAATAGGTGGATCCGGGATCAAATAAGACAGAAGCATCCCTGTGGCAGACTGAGATAATACCTGAAATAACCGCATCTGAAACATTAGCATCCTTCCTATCCGGAAGAGCATAGAAACGAGCCTAGCCTCCACCAGTACGATCCTCGCCCCTAGGGCGACCTCTGGATACCTGGCCACCAGTCCTAGCCGACTGTGCTGGCGCCGAAGAAACGGGAGTAGAAGACGAAGGCTGATCCCTTTGCTGAGACCACTTACGAAGCCACTGAGGACACTCTCTTCTGATATGGCCCAAATCACCGCACTCAAAACAACGGCCTAAAGATGGAAGAAGGGGCTGCTGAGGACCCCTCGCTACCGATGAACCCTGTGCTGAGGAAGCAGGAGCAGAGCTCTGAGCTGGAAGAGCACTCAGTGCAGGCTGACTCTGCTGACGGCTCTGCTGACCCTGATAACCCTGATGGCCCCGACGACCACGATCTGATGAAACCCCACTGGACTCTGCACGTCCAGACTGATGAGACCTGAAAGAACGACCCCTGCTATACTGGGTTTGGCCCCTAGACGGAGCACCACTGAAACTGCTAGAACCACGAGGCTTCTTAGCCACTCTCTCCTCCCGCTCTCTGCGGCGATCCGTCTCAATATGACGGGCAGCATCAACCACCTCCTCAAAGGTAACTGCCGAAACTCTCTCCCTGGTCATCAATATGCGGATGGGATAAATTAGGCCATCGATAAATCTCCGAATCCTCTCTCTGTCTATAGGAACCATCCACATGGCATGACGGGCCAACTGTGTGAATCTCATCTCGTACTCATTAACCGTCATCTCTCCCTGCTTCAACCACTCGAACTGATGCCGCAGCTCCACTCTCTGAGACTGAGGCACGTACTTCTCCAAAAATACCATGGAGAACTACTGCCAAGTGAGGGGCACTGCCCCAGCGGGCCTACGCCTCTCAAAATCCTCCCACCACTGAAATGCTGCACCTGTAAACTAAAAAGTGGTGAATGAAACACCGCTGGACTCTAGAATACCCGCGGTGCGAAGCATGCGCTGACATCTGTCAAGAAAACCCTGGGCGTCCTCGCCCTCAGCACCACTGAATGTCGGAGGCTGTAGCCTCTCAAATCTCTCCAAACGACGCTGCTCATCGTCGGGCATAACTGGAACCATATATGCGGGAGCTGGTGCAACGGGCGCAACTGGCTGAACTGGATCGGGTGTGTGAGCCACGGGGGTCCGATTCCCTCCCCCTGCCTGTGAAGAAGATACTGCAGCAGTAGCTGCAACTACCTGTGCCAAGCCTGTGCACACTGATAAGATCTGAGCCAAGGTCTCCTGAAGACCTGGTATGACAATGGGCACTGCCGGTACCTGAACCTGAGTTGTCGGAGCGTCTGCCGCTGGAATCTGGTCCTGAGTCTGGGCTACTGGTGTAGGAATCTGACCTTGAGTCTGGTCAGCTGGTGGGTCAGCTGGTGGGTCAGCAGGCGCTGGCACTGCTGCCCTACCTCTACCACGACCACGGCCTCTGGGTGCCAATGGTGGTCGTCTGCCACGTACATTAGCTCGTGTTCTCGCCATCTGCGAGAGAATAGAATATGGAAAGATTTAATTTCATGATAACACAAATCGCACGATATGAATCCAAGAAAATGAGGTTTTTCCTAAAGTTTCCGTAGCCCTCCGAGGATAGATACGGACGTCTACGTACCGATCCGCGAAAGCCTACTAAACCGGCTCATGACTCGCGAGTCCTAATAACCTAGAGCTCCGATACCAACTTGTCACGACCCAAATCCGGTCGTGATGGCGCCCAACAATCAAGCTAGGCCAGCCAGACCAACAATTTAATTATAACACAATACCAGTCCCAAATGGACAACCCAAGAAGAATATATGAGTTTAAGAACTCCAATAATAATAATACTGAACAGAATACTGACACTCCCAAAGATCCGGAGTCACAAGTCTAGAGCCTCTAACAAACCCAATAGGAATAGAGAGTACTGTATAGAAATACTCAAGTCCGAATACAAAATACAGAATAACAACTAGAAAGGAGAGGAGAAGCTAGGTTCTGCGAACGTAGGCAGCTACCTAAGCAACTCGATATAACACTGCAACCGCGGGAAATGCCTGTCTACTACTCCTGAGTACCTGAATCTGCACACAAAGGTGCAGGGAGTAGGGGTGAGTACTAAGTACTCGGTGAGTAACAAATATATATAAGTAGCTGACAGTAAGAAATCCACAAAATACCACAATATGAAGCTACACTACAGTCCGAATCTCCTACGAACTAGCATCAACAATACAATACAGCTACCACAGAGTAATTCAACAATTATAGATGCAATGCAATTCACATAACCGCTACGGCGTGTAGCCCGATCCAATTTAACGTCGACGGCGCTCACTGGGGTGTGTACAGACTCCGGAGGGGCTCCTACAGCCCAAGCGCAATACTGCTGCGGCGTGCAGCCCGATCCACATATCAACCACTGCGGCGTGCAGCCCGATCCCATGCTCAGTCCACAATAAGCAATTAAGTCACAAAACAATTCATTTTCCTTAATTCCGGTTCTCAATTCATAATTTATGAAAAATACTTTAACTTTATTAAATTTGTAAAAGCCGGTGACTTAGCATTTCAAAAGTGTGATTTCAATTTTTCAGGACCGAGATCGGTGATTTAAGCAATTATAGCTATCACATAAATATTGTCCTCTAAGGACGCTACAGATCGGCACAAGGCCCCAAACAAGGCTTACAGCCCACAAATATATCAAATGCGGTGTATTTCCAACACTAACAACATATTATTCACATCCGGGATGGACCAAGTCTCAATCCCTAGTCACAATCAATCCCGCACCTGCCACGGTGTGCGAGCCACGCCTTACTAGCGTCACAATGTGCTAAGCCGGGGTTTCGAACCCTCAGGCTACCATATACACAAACTGCTCACCTCTAGCCGGTCGTAGACTCGTCCGCGATGCCTTTTCCTTTGAAATTCGTTGCCTCGTGTGTAGAATCTAGTCAAATAACAATAATTATATCAAAAACGGGTCAAAGAATCATAACCCATTACAATTTACATGTAATTCGCATAAATACACCAAGTTGGTAAAACCCGACTTTCGATACGCTTCTCGAAAAATTACGAAAGTCACATATTCGGAACCCTCATCTCAATACGAGTCTAAGCATATCAATTTTACCAAATTCGAACTCCATTTGCTCATTCAAAACCTTGATTTTCTAAAGTTAAAGCCTAGGGTTAAATCTTCCATGAATCACCCCAAATTCTTCCATTTTCATGATATAATTGCATAATAATACCAATACTAATCATAGTTTAAGTCCATAGTTGCTTACCTGATGATTTCCCTTGAGTTTCTCTTCAAAATCGCCCAAATCGCCTCCTTAAGCCGAGACCCAAATGTGTGAAATGTTTCTGAAATTTTCTAACTTCTCATACACTTAACTCACTGCGATTTTCGCTTCTGCGGACCATTTTCCGCCCCTGCGGAACCGCTTCTGCGACCAACAGGTCGCTTCTGCGAACCCAGGCCCATTTAGCCAATTCCGCTCCTGCGATCCACGGACCGCCCCTGCGCATCCGCTTCTGCGGAAATTAGTCCGCTTCTGCGGAATGATCCGCTTCTGCGACCAAGAGTCCGCTCCAGCGGACTCGCCTATGCGATCAAACATCCGCTTCTGCGGATTTTCCCAAGACGCCTCAAGACCGCTTCTGCGATCGACCTCTCGCACCAGCGAAGCCGCCCCTGCGGACCAGGCTCCGCTTCAGCGGTCGACTCCGCTTCTGCGCCTCGTTGTCCGCTCCTGCGGAGTCGCTCCTGCGCTCCCATTTCCGCAGGAGCGAAAACAACAGAAGCAGTGCACCAGTTCCGCAATTTTCCATATTTTCTCTCGTTTGGCTATCCGAAAACACCCCGAGTCCCCGGGACCTCATTCAAACACACCAACACATCCTAATTCCTTATTTGAACTTGTTCCAATCATAAAAACACCATCCTAACCATCAAAATCACCAATTACCCACGGATTCAAGCCTAAATTTCTTAAAACTTTCCGAATTACACATTCGATCAAAAACCCGATCAAACGACGCCCGAATGACCTGAAATTTTGCAGGCACATTCAAAATCACCTAACGAAGCTACTGCAATTGTCGGAATTCCATTCCGACTCCCGGATCAAAATCTCACCTACTGTTCGGATTTCGCCAAAATTCATCATTAGCCAATTCAAGCCTATTTCTACACCGGACCTCCGAATTCAATTCCGATTGTTCTCCTAAGTCATAAATGATCCCCCGGAACTAGTCGAATCATCAGAATCTGATTCCGAGCACTCTAAATCAATAGTCAACTCTTGGTTGACTTTCCATATTCAACCTTCCTTCAAACATGCTATTTGTTTCATTTTCAATCCAAATCACTCCTAACTCACCCGATATATTCTAATACTGATTTAAAAGCATAATATATGTAAATGCAATGTAACGGGGTGGTAATTCCCGTAACGACGGGCCGGGTCGTTAAAACCTCGAACCTGTAGGCAACATCAATATAGGGGCCGAAGTCAAAGCTGTCTTGAGCTTCTGAAAGCTCGCCTCACACTCGTCTGTCCACTGAAATGGGACACCCTTTTGGGTCAATCTAGTCATAGGTGTTGCAATCGAAGAGAACCCCTCTACAAAACGATGGTAATATCCCGCCAAGCCAAGGAAACTGCGAATCTCAGTGGCGGAGGAGGGTCTGGGCCAACTCTGCACGGCCTTTACCTTCCTCGGATCTACTCGAATACCATCACTCGACACCACGTGGCCCAAAAATGCCACTGAACTCAACCAGAATTCACATTTAGAGAACTTGGCATAAATCTGCTTCTCCCTCAGAATCTGAAGCACTATCCTCAAATGCTGCTCGAGCTCTTCCCGGCTCCGGGAATATACTAGAATATCATTAATGAAAGCAATCACGAACGAGTCCAGATAAGGCCTATACATACTGTGCATCAAATGCATAAAGGCTGCTGGGGCAATAGTCAGCCCAAAAGACATCACGAGGAACTCATAGTGACCATACCGGGTCCTGAAGGCAGTCTTCGGGATATCTGGCTCCCGAATCTTCAGCTGGTGATACCCAGAGCGCAAATCAATCTTAGAAAACACCTGTGCGCCCTGTAGCTGGTCAAATAAATCATCAATATAGGGCAAAGGATACCGGTTCTTCACTGTAACCTTGTTCAGATGACGATAGTCAATACACATACGTATAGAACCGTCCTTCGTTTTCACAAACAACACAGGAGCACCCCAAGGCGAAACACTGCGTCGAATAAAAACCTTTCCCAATAACTCCTATAACTGATCCTTCAACTCAGGAGGAGCCATACGGTACGGTGGAATAGAAATGGGTTGAGTTCCCGGCAACAAATCAATAGCAAAATCAATATCTCTGTCGTGCGGCATGCCCGGGAGATCAGCGGGAAATACATCCGCAAAGTCATGTACCACAGGAACAGAATCAATAGAGGGAGTGTCAATACTGACGTCCCGCACATAGGCTAGATAAGCAGCACACCCCTTCTCAACCATACGCCGAGCTCTGAGAAAAGAAATAACACGGCTAGGGGTGTGATCTAGAGTACCACTCCACTCAATACGTGGAATGACTGGCATAGCCGGCGTCACGGTCTTGGCGTGACAATCAAGAATAACATAATGGGGCGATAACCAGTTCATGCCCAGAATAATATCAAAATCGACCATCCCGAGCAACAATAGATCCGCTCTGGTCTCAAAATCACAAATGGTAACCAAACACGACCGATATACACGGTCCACGACCAAAGAATCACCCACCGGAGTGGAAACATAAATGGGGGCACTCAAAGAATCCCGAGGCACACCCGGATGAGAAGCAAAGTAAGAAGACACATATGAAAAAGTGGAACCAGGGTCGAATAGAACCGATGCCTCCCTGTGACTAACCATAATAATACCTGTGATAACAGAATCAGATGCAACAGCCGCAGCGCGATCAGGAATAGCATAGAATCTGGCCTGTCCCCCCTCTCAAGGGCGGCCTCTGGAACCCTGACCCCGGCCCCTGGCTGGCTGGGCGGGTGGAGTGGCAGCTGGAGCTGGAATGATAGCCTGCCGGCCCTAAGAACTACGCTGAGGCTGCGAAGACTGATGAGGTGCTCCCCTCCTACGCCTGGGGCACTCCCTAACCAGATGGCTAGTATCCCCGCACTCAAAGCAAGCTTTGGGAGGACGCGGTGGCTGAGACTGACCGGCCTCACCCCCACTAGTCTGACCCCTGGAAGTACCCCGCGCAGGAGGTGCACTAGAAACTGGGGGAGCATAATAAGGCTCCTGAGGTGCTGGTGGAAGAGCTGGAGTACTACCGGCTGCTGGCAATGCTGAATGAACTGGACGACCTGAATAACCCCTGCCAAAACGACCGGCTGCTGAAGTGCGGGCACCAGAGAAATGGCCCGACTTAGACCTCTTGGCCTCTCTCTCTCCCCGCTCTCTAGGGAGCATACCCTCGATCCTCCTGGCAATGCTAACTGCCTGCTGATAAGATATATCTGTCTCCAACTCTCTGGCCATGCTGGACCGGATCGGCGGAATAAGGCCCTCAATAAATCTCCGCACTCTCTCCCGAACCGTGGCTACCAAAGCTGGTGCATGCCTGGCTAGACGAGTGAAACTGATAGCATACTCCGATACTGACATGGATCCCTGTCGCAACCGCTCAAACTTCGAGCGCCAAGAATCACTAAGGCTCTGTGGAACAAACTCCCTCAAAAACAGATCTGAAAACTGTGTCCAAGTCAATGAAGCAGACTCCTCTGGACTATCCAACTCATACGTGCGCCACCAATCATAAGCGGCCCCACGAAATTGAAAAGCAGTGAAGGAAACCCCGCTGGTCTCCACAATCCCCATAGTACAAAGAATACGATCACACTCCTCTAGAAAACCCAATGCATCATCTGAAGCCAAACCACTGAACACTGGAGGGTCATATTTCTTGAACCTCTCCAATCTACGCTGCTCGTCCTCAAAGGCAGCTGGTCCACCTCCGGGCTGTGCTGGGGCGGCAGGAGGCATAACCAAAACCTCTAGAACCTGTCCTATTGGCACACGCTGCTCAGGTGTAACAGCTGCGGGAGTCTGGGCCCCTCCCCCGGCCCGGGATGTAGCTGCGACGAGAGGAAGCAGTCCTGCCTGAGCTAAAGTGGTATACATGCTCATGAACTGGGCCAGGGTCTTCTGTAGTGCTGGAGTAGTAGCAGCTGTAGTCGGTGTACCAGGTGCCTGCACTCCAACCTGGTCTACCTGTGGCACCTCAGTGGCAGCGCACGCGGGTGCTGTGGCTGCACCTCGGTGCGTCCTCGTCCTCTACCTCGGCCCCGACCTCTGACAGCGGCAACAGGGGGCGCGGGTACCTGATCATCGCAAGTAGCTCGTGTCCTCACCATCTGTGAGAGAATAGAAAGCAATAGTTTAGATTTTTGATGCCAAAAATGTCGCACTATAAGGAATCCAGAAGAAATGAAGAGTTTCTTAAACAGTTACATAGCCCCTCGTAGATGAATACAGACGTCTCTGTATCGATCAGCGAAACTCTAAGTAACCGGTCTGTGTCCCATGACTCCTATGAACCTAGAGCTCTGATACCAACTTGTCACGACCCTAGTTCACCAATCATGAACATGTCGTGATGGCACCCAGTCCCCATGACTAGGTAAGCCTAACACGTTGCGGAATATACAAGCTATGAACACTTAAATAAGAAACAACGGAAAAATAGCATAAAACGGTATGTAATCAGTGCTGCTTGGCACATACATCCGTCAACACACTGAATAAAATGCTACCAAGATCCGGAATCCCACAGTAACACAGACTAAAAGAGAATATACAACTGTGGCTCTATGTGTAAAGAGTATCTAACAATGAAATAAAGGAAAAATGTCAACTAGTACTATTAGAATAGAAGGAAAAGCCTCCGGATCCGCGGACGTAGCAGATCATACCTCGAGGTCTCCCAGAAAGCTGCGGAATCACCTAGCATGAGCATGCTCTAATGTACCTGGATCTACACAACAAAAGTGTGCAGGAAGAGTAGCATGAGTACACCACGGCGGTACTCGGTAAGTGCCAAGCCTAACCTCGATGGAGTAGTGACGAGGAAGGTCAGGGCCCTACTGAGAAACAATAATATAATGATGATAACAATAATAAGCAATTTAAATGATAATAATTCTGAAATAACAACAATAAGATGATTACTGCAACCGTCTGCAATTAAGCTAACAACAAGTAACCAACTCAATAAAAACAAGTCTAGGACCTGTGGGAATTGAACCCACAGTCCCATTGCCAGTACCCATGGGTCTCCGGGAATCAAACCCGCAGCCCACATTTCAATAAATCTCAGGATCTCCGGGAATCGAACCCGCAGTCCACATCTCAATAAATCTTAGGATCTCCGGGAATCGAACCTGTAGTCCACAACATTATCACTCTCAGGATCTCCGGGAATCGAACCCGCAGTCCACGACATTATCACTCCGGGTCTCTGGGAATCAAACCCACAGCCCTGGGATCTCCAAGAATCGAACCCGCAGTCCTCGAACACAGCAAGTAAAGGAATATACAGAGAGAATGTAATATGCTTAACTATAACTTCACCGATAAACAGTGCCAATAATTATCAAGAAGCTCAAGTAAGACAATTAGGCAACTAGACAGTTAAATACTACCTAATCATGCTTTTCTAACTACTACCAGGTAAGAATATCGAATTAACAGCTAAAAGCAGGAATATCACTCATCGAGCATTTTAAGTAGAGTATGTGTTCAACAACCAGCGCATGTACACGCCCGTCACCTTGCGTACAAAGCATTTAAATTATCACATAATATCCTAGGGTGAAAGTTTCCCCCACACGAGGTTAGACAAGCTACTTACCTCAATTCCGGTACAAAACCGCTAAGAAATAACTCTCTTGCCGCGAATGTCGGCCTCCACGGGTGTAGTATCTGATAAAAATCAATAGAATCACATCAAAATAGGCCAATTGGGCATTACCCAATCAAAATAACTAAAAATACACCGAAACCCACAAGTTGCCAAAACCCGACTTCCGGTACGCTTATCGAAAAATCACGAAAATTATATATTCGGGTTCCTTATCTCAATACGAGTCCGTGAATATAAAATTTATCAAAATCGGACTCCGTTTGGCCATTCAAATCAAAGGTTATCTAAAATTTAGGCCTAGGGCTCAAACCCACCTTTAATCTTTCATTTTCAGTGAAATAATCACGGATTTCATGATAAACCAACGAATTAAGGTCAAGAAACTTACCCCCGATGATTTCCCGATGATATCCCAGCATTTCCCCTTCAATTTCCTCTCTTGGAGCTCAACAATGGCGGTTTTGATGTGTTAGGCCGCGACTAAAATGTTCTGGACTTAAAGTCACTGCCAGGCCCCAGTGCTCTACGCATCCGCGAAGGTACTCACGTGTCCGCGAAGGTCTGCTCAAATTACCCTTCGCGAACGCGACGCTCCCCACGCATCCGCGAAGCACAAAATTCCCCGGCGCCAGAATTCCACCTCTACGCGAACGCAACAGCAACCACGCGAACGCGATGCTGACTCTCCCCCTTCTACGCATTCGCGAACCCAAGTCACGCGAACGCGAAGCATCACACCACACCACCTACGCGAACGCGTAGGTCTTAACACGAACGCGTAGGTCTTAACGCGAACGCGATGCCTTGGCATGACTGGCCTACACGAACGCGGCCACCATCACGCGAACGCGAAGGCCAAATCCCTGCTGCACTGACCTGCAATTTTCTGCAGGTTTTCAAGGCTTCAAAATGTCCGTTTGATGGTCCGAATTCATCCCGAGGCCCCCGGGACCCCAACGAAAACCACCAACATACTCCAAAACACGATACGAACTCATTCCAATCATAAAAACACGTCTAACAACATCAAAACTCATAATTCATATCGAATTCAAGCCTAAATTTCTTAAAACTTTCCGAATTTCACATTCGATCTAAAACCCGACCAAACGACGTCCGAATGACCTGAAAATTTGCGGACATATCCAAAATCACATAACGAAGCTACAGAAATTGTCGGAATTCCATTCCAACCCCCGGATCAAAATCTCACCTATCGTTCGGATTCGCCAAAATTTCAAACTTTAGCATTTCAAGCTTAATTGAGCTACGAACCTCCAAAATACATTTCGAACGTGCTCCCAACCCCGAAATCACCCAATGGAGATTATGAAATCATCGAATTCCCGTTCCGAGGTCGTCTTGATACTGTTCCAGTAACGGACCATTTTCTAACCTTAAAGCTCTCATTTAGGGACTAAGTGTCCCAAAATGCTCCAAATTTCAGAACCGACTCTCTCGACAAACCACAATAGCAGAAATGAACTTAGGGGAACAGTTAAATTGGGGATTGGGCATAATTTTCTAAAACGACCAGCCGGGTCGTTACATCTCCCCACCCTTAAAATATTTGCTCATCCTCGAACGAGCATAGAAAACATACCTGGAGTAGTGAAAAGATGAGGGTACTGGCTGCGCATATCCTACTCAATCTCCCAAGTAGCCTCCTCGACCGGCTGGCCCCGCCACTGAACCTTTACCAAAGCGATGTTCTTTGACCTTAGCTTTCTGACCTACCTGTCTAGAATGGCTACCGGCTCCTCAACATAAGAAAGATCCTTGTCTAGCTGAACAGAAGTGAAATCCAACACATGCGACGGGTCACCGTGGTATCTCCGGAGCATGGAGACATGAAATACGGGGTGAACTCCAGCTAGACTAGGAGGTAAGGCTAACTCATAGGCAACCTCCCCAATACGCCTCAAAATCACAAAAGGGCCAATAAATCTGGGACTCGGCTTCCCTTTCTTCCCGAACCTCATAACGCCCTTCATGGGCGAGACTCGAAGCAGAACCCGCTCGCCAACCATAAAAGCCACATCGCGAACCTTCTTGTCCGCATAACTCTTCTGTCTAGACTGGGCTGCACGAAGTCTGTCCTGAATCACCTTGACCTTGTCCATAGCATCCCGAACCATATCAGTACCTAGCAACCTGGCCTCGCCCAACTCGAACCAACCCACGGGAGACCTGTACCGCCTACCATATAGGGCCTCATACGATGCCATCTGAATACTAGACTGGTAGCTATTGTTATAAGCAAACTCCGCCAGCGGCAAGAAGTGATCCCATGAACCTCCAAACTCAATCACGCACGCACAGAGCATATCCTCCAAAATCTGAATAGTGCGCTCGGACTGCCCATCAGTCTAGGGGTAAAATGCTGTGCTCAGCTACACCCGAGTACCTAACTCCTGCTGTACAGCCCTCCAGAACCGCGAAGTGAACTGAGTGCCTCTATCTGAAATAATGGAAACGGGAATACCGTGTAGTAGAACTATCTCTCTGATATAGATCTCCGCCAGTCGCTCCGATGAATATATAGTGCTCACTGGTATAAAATGGGCGGACTTGGTCAGCCGATCCACAATAACCCAAATGGAATCAAACTTCCTAACAGTCCGTGGAAGCCCAGATACGAAGTCCATGGTGATGCGCTCCCATTTCCATTCTGGAAATCTCAATCTGCTGCATCAATCCACCCGGACGCTGATGTTCATACTTCACCTGCTGGCAGTTGAGGCATTTGGAAACATAGTCAACTATATCCCTCTTCATCCGCCTCCACCAGTAATGCTGTTTCAAGTCCTGATACATCTTCGCGGCACCCGGATGGATGGAATACCGCGAACTATGGGCCTCTGCTAGAATCAGCTCTCGAAGATCGTCTACATTGGGCACAGAGATACGCCCCTGCATTCTCATGACTCCATCATCCCCGATGGTAACATCTCGAGCATCACCACGCCGAACTCTATCCTGAAGGACAAGCAAATGAGGGTCGTCGAACTGACGCTCCCTGATGCGGTCAAATAGAGAAGACCGAGAAACCACACAAGCCAGAACCCGGCTGGGCTCCGAAAGATCCAGTCTAACAAACTGCCTGGCCAAAGCCTGAACATCCATCGCCATAGGCCTCTCCGAAGTTGGTAGATATGCTAAACTCCCCAAACTCTCTGCCCGACGACTCAAGGCATCAGCAACCACATTAGCCTTGCCCGGATGATAGAGAATAGTAATATCATAGTCCTTCAGTAGTTCCAACCATCTCCTCCGACGCATATTCAGGTCCTTCTGCTTAAGCAAGTGCTGCAAGCTCCGGTGATCAATGTAGATCTCACAAGGAACCCCATATAAATAATGACGCCAAATCTTCAAGGCGTGAACAATGGCAGCTAGCTCCAAATCATGAACAGGGTAATTCTTCTTATGCACCTTCAGCTGTCTCGATGCGTAGGCAATCACCCTACCATCCTGCATCAATACCGCACCGAGTCCAACTCGTGAGGAATCACAATATACAGTATAGGACCCCGAACCTGTAGGCAACATCAATATAGGGGCCGAAGTCAAAGTTGTCTTGAGCTTCTGAAAGCTCGCCTCACACTCATCTGTCCACTGAAAAGGGGCACCCTTTGGGTCAATCGGGTCATAGGTGATGCGATAGAAGAGAACCCCTCTATGAAACGACGGTAATAAACTGCGAATCTCAGTGGCGGAGAAGGGTCTGGGCCAACTCTGCATGGCCTCCACCTTCCTCGGATCTACTCGAATACCATCACTCAACACCACGTGGTCCAAAAATGCCACTGAACTCAACCAGAATTCACATTTAGAGAACTTGGCATAAAGCTGCTTCTCCCTCAGAATCTGAAGCACTATCCTCAAATGCTGCTCGTGCTCTTCCCGACTCCGGGAATATACTAGAATATCATCAATGAAAACAATCACGAACGAGTCCAGATAAGGCCTAAACACACTGTGCATCAAATGCATAAAGGCTGCTGGGGCATTAGTCAGCCCAAAAGACATCACGAGGAACTCATAGTGACCGTACCGAGTCCTGAAGGCAGTCTTCGAGATATCTGGCTCCCGAATCTTCAGTGGTGATACCCAGAGCGCAAATCAATCTTAGAAAACACATGTGCGCCCTGTAGCTGGTCAAATAAATCATCAATACGGGGCAAAGGATACCGGTTCTTCACTGTAAACATGTTCAGCTGACGATAGTCAATACACATACGCATAGAACCGTCCTTCTTTTTCACAAACAACACAGGAGCACCCCAAGGCGAAATACTGGGTCGAATGAAACCCTTGCCCAATAACTCATGTAACTCATCCTTCAACTCCTTCAACTCAGGAAGAGCCATACGGTACGGTGGAATAGAAATGGGCTGAGTGCCCGGCAACAAATCAATGGCAAAATCAATATCTCTGTCGGGCGGCATGCCCGGGAGATCAGCCGGAAATACATCAGCAAAGTCACGTACCACATGAACAGAATCAATAGAGGGAGTGTCAATACTGACGTCCCGCACATAGGCTAGATAAGCAGCACACCCCTTCTCAACCATACGCTTAGCTCTGAGAAAAGAAATAACACGGCTAAGGGTGTGATCTAGAGTACCACTCTACTTAATACGTGGAATGCCTGGCATAGCCAGCGTCACGATATTGGCGTGACAATCAAGAATAGCATAATGGGGCAACAACCAGTCCATGCCTAGAATAATATCAAAATCGACCATCCCGAGCAACAATAGATCCGCTCTGGTCTCAAAATCACAAATGGTAACCAAACACGACCGATATACACGGTCCACAGCCAAAGAATCACCCACCGGAGTGGAAATATAAATGGGGGTACTCAAAGAATCCCGAGGCACACACAGATGACAAGCAAAGTAAGAAGACACATATGAAAAAGTGGAACCAGGGGTCGAATAGAACCGATGCCTCCCTGTGACTAACCGGAATAATACATGTGATAATAGAATCAGATGCAATAGCTGCAGCGCAATCCGGAATAGCATAAAATCTGACCTGGCCCCTCTCTCGAGGACTGCCTCTGGTGCCGTGATCCCCGCCCCTGGCTGGCTGGGCAGGTAGAGTGGCATCTGGGGCTGGAATGATGGCATGCTGACCCTGTGAACCACGCTGAGGTTGCGAAGACTGAGGAGGTGCTCCTCTCCTACGCCTGGGTCACTCCCTAGCCAGATGGCGAGTATCCCCGCATTCAAAACAAGCTCTGGGAGGACGCGGTGGCTGAGACTGACCGGCCTCACCCCCACTAGTCTGACCCCTGAAAGTACCCGCGCAGGAGGTGCACTAGAAACTAGGGGAGCATAATAAGGCTCCTGAGGTGCTGGAAGAGCTGGAGTACTACCGGCTGCTGGCAATGCTGAGTGAATAGGTCGACCGGAATAACCCTCGCCAAAATGACCAGCTACTGAAGTGCGGGCACCGGAGAAATGGCCCGACTCACGAGACCTCTTGGCCTCCCTCTCTCCCCGCTCTCTAGAGAGCATACTCTCTATCCTCCTGGCAATGCTCAACTGCCTGCTGATAAGATATATCTGTCTCCAACTCTCTAGCCATGCTGGACCGGATCGGCGGAATAAGGCCCTCAATAAATTCTGCACTCTCTACTGAACCGTGGCTACCAAAACCGGTGCATGCCTGGCTAGACAGGTGAAACTGATAGCATACTCCGATACTGACATGGAGCCCTGTCGAAACCGCTCAAACTCCGAGTGCCAAGAATCCCTAAGGCTCTGTGGAACAAACTCCCTCAAAAACAGATCTGTAAAACTGCGTCCAAGTCAATGAAGCAGACTCCTCTGGACTATCCAACTCATACGTGCGCCACCAATCATAAGCAGCCCCACGAAACTGAAAAGCAGTGAAGGAAACCCCGCTGGTCTCCACAATCCCCATAGTATGAAGAATATGATGACACTCCTATAGAAAACCCAATGCATCATCTGAAGCCAAACCACTGAACACTGGAGGGTCATATTTCTTGAACCTCTCCAATCTACGCTGCTCGTCCTCAGAGGCAGCTGGTCCACCTCCGGGCTGTGCTGGGGCGGCGGGAGGCATAACCAAAACCTCTAGAACCTGTCCCACTGGCACACGCTGCTCAGGTGTAACGGTTGCGGGAGTCTGGGCCCCTCCCCCGGCTTGGGATGTAGCTGCGACGAGGGGAAGTAGTCCTGCCTGAGCTAAAGTGGTATACATACTCATGAACTGGGCCAGGGTCTCCTGTAGTGTTGGAGTAGTAGCAGTTGTAGTCGGTGTACCAGGTGCCTGCGCTCCAACCTGGTCTACCTGTGGCACCTCAGTGGCAGCGCGCGGGGGTGTTGTGGCTGCACCTCGGGCACGTCCTACCAAGATCCGGAATCCCACGGTAACACAGACTAAAAGAGAATATACAATTGTGGCTCTATGTGTAAAGAGTATCTAACAACGAAATGAAGGAAAAATGTCAACTAGTACTATTAGAATAGAAGGAAAAGCCTCCGGATCCGCGGACGTAGCAGATCATACCTCGAGGTCTCCCAGAGTACTGCTGAATTACCTAGTATGGGCATGTCCTGATGTACCTGGATCCGCACAACAAAAGTGTGCGGAAGAGTAGCATGAGTACACCATGGCGATACTCAGTAAGTGCCAAGCCTAACCTCGATGGAGTAGTGACGAGGAAGGTCAGGGCCCTACTGAGAAACAATAATATAATGATGATAACAATAATAAGTAGTTTAAATGATAATAATTCCGAAATAACAACAATAAGATGATTACTGCAACCGTCTACAATTAAGTTAACAACAAGTAACCAACTCAATAAAAACAAGTCCAGGACGTGTGGGAATTGAACCCATAGTCCCATTGCCAGTACCCATGGGTCTCCGGGAATCGAACCCGCAGCCAACATTTCAATAAATCTCAGGATCTCCGGGAATCGAACCCGCAGTCCACATCTCAATAAATCTCAGGATCTCCGGGAATCGAACCCGCAGTCCACATCTCAATAAATCTCAGGATCTCCGGGAATCGAACCCGCAGTCCACGACATTATCACTCCGGGTCTCTGGGAATCGAACCCACAGCCCTAGGATTTCCGGGAATCGAACCCGCAGTCCACGAATACAGCAAGTAAAGGAATACACAGAGAGAATGTAATATGCTTAACTATAACTTCACCGATAAACAGTGCCAATAATTATCAAGAAGCTCAAGTAAGACAATTAGGCAACTAGACAGTTAAATAGTACCTAATCATGCTTTTCTAACTACTACCGGGTAAGAATATCGAATTAACAGCTAAAAGCAGGAATATCACTCATCGAGCAATTTAAGTAAAGTATGTGTTCAACAACCAGCGCATGTACACGCCCGTCACCTCGCGTACAAGGCATTTAAATTATCACATAATATCCTAGGGTGAAAGTTTCCCCCACACGAGGTTAGACAAGCCACTTATCTCAATTCCGGTACGAAATCGCTAAGAAATAACTCTCTTTCCATGAATGTCGGCCTCCACAGGTGTAGTATCTGATAAAAATCAATAGAATCACATCAAAATAGGCCAATTGGGCATTACCCAATCAAAATAACTCAAAATACACCAAAACTCGACTTCCGGTACGCTTATCGAAAAATCACAAAAATTATATATTCGGGTTCCTTATCTCAATACGAGTCCGTGCATATAAAATTTATCAAAATCGGACTCCGTTTGCCCATTCAAATCAAAGGTTTTCTAAAATTTAGGCCTAGGGCTCAAACCCACCTTTAATCTTCCATTTTCAGTGAAATAATCACGGATTTCATGATAAACCAACGAATTAAGGTCAAGAAACTTACCCCCGATGATTTCCCGATGATATCCCAGCGTTTCCCCTTCAATTTCCTCTCTTGGAGCTCAACAATGGCGGTTTTGGTGTGTTAGGCCGCGACTGAAATGTTCTGGACTTAAAGTCACTGCCAGGCCCCAGTGCTCTACGCGTCCGCGAAGGTCTGCTCAAATTACCCTTTGCGAACGCAACGCTCCCCACGTGTCCGTGAAGCACAAAATTCCCCGGCGCCAGAATTCCACCTCTACGCGAACGCGACAGCAACCATGCGAACGCGATGCTGACTCTCCCCCTTCTACGCGTTCGCGAACCCAGGTCACGCGAACTTGAAGCATCACACCACACCACCTACGCGAACACTTAGGTCTTAACGCGAACGCGATGCCTTGGCATGACTGGCCTACGCAAACGCGGCCACCATCATGCGAACGCAAAGGCCAAATCCCTGCTGCACTGACCTGCAATTTTCTGCAGGTTTTCAAGGCTTCATAATGTCCGTTTGATGGTCTGAATTCATCCTGAGGCCCCCGGGACCCCCAACGAAAACCACCAACATACTCCAAAACACGATACGAACTCATTCCAATCATAAAAACACGTCTAACAACATCAAAACTCATAATTCATATCGAATTCAAGCCTAAATTTCTTAAAACTTTCCGAATTGCACATTCGATCTAAAACCTGACCAAACGACATCCGAATAACCTGAAAATTTGCGGACATATCCAAAATCACATAACGAAGCTATAAAAGTTGTCGGAATTCTATTCCAACCCCCGGATCAAGATCTCACCTATCGTTCGGATTCGCCAAAATTTCAAACTTCGGCATTTCAAGCCTAATTGAGCTACGGACCTCCAAAATACATTCCGAACGGACTCCCAACCCCGAAATCACCCAACGGAGCTAATGAAATCATTGGATTCCCGTTCCGAGGTTGTCTTGTCACTGTTCCAGTAACGGACCATTTTCTAACCTTAAAGCTCTCATTTAGGGACTAAGTGTCCCAAAATGCTCCAAATTTCAGAACCGACTCTCTCGACAAACCACAATAGCAGAAATGAACTTAGGGGAACAGTTAAATTGGGGATTGGGCCGTAATTTTCTAAAACGACCAGTCGGGTCGTTACACGATCACATAGTAGAGGAAATTGGAGGAATGCAATTGAAGGGCTATGTACGCGATCGCATAGAAGGTTTTGAAGGGCAACTTATTTTTCCTCTATGCGATCGCATGAGGATGACCGCAATTGCATAGGATTGGGAATTCCATGAACTGCGATCGCATATTAACTAATGCATTCGCATAGAATATTTTTGGTGGGCAGAAATTTTATTCATCGCAATCGCATGCCAAGGGCTGCGATCACATAGTGTTACATCTGGGCGACATAAGGGTTTTAAGGCAGTTATTTTAGTCATGATTTTTGGACATATTCCTCCATTTTTGAGTACCTTGAGAGCTAAGTGATGGGATTTGAAGAGGATTTCATCGGGAAATGATTGGAGGTAAGTCTCGTGGTCTTAATACGTCATTTTATCGAAGAATCTTCCATAAATTCTCTGGAATTGGGTTTAAATTGAGGGAGTTAGGGCTTGGATTTTTGCTATGAAAAATCATGATTTACCGACTCATTTGAAGTTTGATTTTGATAAATTTTATATGCACGGGATCGTGGCGAGAAAAGGATATACTGAGGGTTTGAAACCCCGTGTTTGCACTATACAATGCTATGTTGAGATGAAACACATGTCATCTGACGAGCGTGGTGATATTGTGAATGAGGATTCGGACTTAGTCCATCCCGACTGTGTGTTTACTGTGCATATTGACTAAGGCTGAGCTTATATCCGCATATTTGGGCTAGTTGTCATGTTTCGGGCCTTGTGTCGTTCTGTAGAAACTTAGTGAAGCCTGTGGAGCTAAATGACCCCTATATCATGTTGAACACATGCTCTCAGTCGTACTCATACCTGTATAGCATGACATGAACCAGTACTAGATGTGTACTCTAAGTGAGAATACCTAGGGTTGAATACCCAGTTCTAGCTGATTGGGCCCGAGAGGCCGAGTCTATATTGGCTGAGAGGGATCGAGGACCCATAGTGAGGTATTGATATATATACCGAATCGGGCTGCACGCCGCAGCAGTATATACATATACATGTATTGGATCGGACTGCACGCCGTAGTATTATATATATATATATATATATATATATATATATATATATATATATATATATATATATATATGTGTGTGTGTGTGTGTGTGTGTGTGTGTGTGTGTGGATTGGACCGCATGCCGCAGTAATAATGTACTGACCCGACCCATTGTTACGGGAGTTACCATCCCGTTTTCTTCATTTAATACTTCGCTATGCTAATTTATATGTGTTTGGAAAGTTAGAAGCAAATCAGAGGGAATTTAGATAGAAATGAGGCATAAACCTCTTTATGAGAAGAATAGTTTGGAAAAGTCAACCAAATATTGACTGATGAGTTAGACAACTCGGAATGGAATTATGATGATTCGACTAGTTTCGAGAGATCATTTATGACTTAGGAGAGCAATCAAAATCGAATTCGGAGGTCCTGTATAGATTTAAGCTTGAATTGGCTAAGGTTGAATTTTGGTGAAATCCGAACAGTAGGTGAGATTTTTATCCGGGGCTCAGAATGAAATTTTGAGAATTGCAGTAGCTCTGTTAGGTGATTTTGGATATGCGTGCAAAATTTCAGGTCATTCGGAGGTGTTTAGGTCGGGTTTTAGATCGAATGTTAGTTTATGAAGTTTTAAAGAAACTTAGGCTTGAATCCGTGTGAAATTGGTTATTTTGATATTTACGATGGTATTTTTGTGTTACGAGCAAGTTTGAATGAGGTAATGCGATGTATTTGTACTTTTGGTTGAGGTCCCGGGGGTCTCGGGATGATTTCGGATGCCCAACGGGGATTTTTAGTTAGAAAAATGCAGCAGCAGGTTCCAGTGATTTTTCTTCACTGCGATCGCGAGCATGGGGCTGCGATCATGTAAAAGAGAAAATTGGGAAGCTAGTATTTGCTCTATGCGATCGTGTAAAGAGTCCTACGATCGCATAGGCTTGGGGTAAGAATTAACTGCGATCGCGTAGAAGGGTGACCTGGTTCATTGCGATCGCAGACTGGCTCCTGCGATCGCGTAGAGTAAAATGAGGCCTGGGAAAAATTGTTCATCGCGATCGCCTGCAGGGTGCCGCGATCGCAGAGAGTAAAAGTCAGGTCCGACAGAGGGGTGTAATAACAGAACCCCCGCGAGCAAAACATATTTTTTCATCAATTGTGAGCGTTTTGGAGAGCTTTTGGACGAGAAGTAAGAGGATTTTGTCGGGAAAACATTTGAGGTAAGTTTCTTGACTCAAAAATACGAATTTATGCTAGAATTAACATCAAAACTTATGAAATTGGGTAGAAATTGTGAAGAACTAGGGCCTAGATTATGAACGTGAATTTTTGAGTTTTGAAAGGCCATTTGAACTCCAATTTCGATAAAATTTATACGCACGGACTCGTGGCGAGACGAGGAATCCGTTGGTGTGATTTTTGAAAATTTTCGAGAAGCATGCCCGTGGCTTGGGTTTTTCCAACTTGGTGTATTATTGCGTTTTCCAAGTAAATTAGGTTGGGTTATGTTTCTTTGACCCATATTGATATAATTGTTGTGGTTTTGACTAGATTCGATGCATGAGGCGGCAAATTCATAGGGAAAAGGTATCGCGGACGAGTCCACGGCCGGCTGGAGGTGAGTAGTTAGTGTATATGGTAGCCTGAGGGTTTGAAACCCTGGCTTAGCACATTATGACGCTAGTAGGGCGTGGCTCGCACCCCGTGGCAGGTGCGGGATTAATTATGACTGGGGATTGAGACTTGGTCCATCCCGGATATGAATAACATGATATATGTGGTTGAAATACACACTATGATAGATATATTTGTGGGTTGTAAGCCATGTTTGGGTCATTCTGCCGACCTGTAGTATCCCTAGGGGATATATATATATATGTGATAGCTTGATTTTCTTAATCACTGATCTCAGTCCTGGTTTGAAATCACCATGTTGAAATGCTAAGTCACTCGTTCTTGGCAAATAAAATAGAAGTTAAAGTATTTTCATTACTAATGAACTAGAACATGAAGATAAATAATTTGAACTGTTGTGTGACTCATATACATGTTGTGGAATGAGGATGGATCAGGCTGCACGCCGCAGCAGATGATGTAAGGATCGGACACGCTGCAGTATTATAGCGTTTGGGATGAAGGAGCCCCTTCGGAGTCTGTACACACCCCCAGTGAGCGCTGTCGCGTTAAATGGATCGGGCTACATGCCGTAGTGGTCATGTGCATTGCATTGCATTTTTATCTGTGAATTATCTGTGCTAATTGTGATGTGCCGTTGTTACTAGTTTGTAGGAGGTATCAGACTGTAGTTTAGCTTTGCTTTGTAGTATTTTGTGGATTTTCTAGCAATTTGAAAGGTCAAACTTACAACATGCTGAAGCTAAGGAAGACAATGGTAAAGTTATTTTTCAAACAAGAGCTAAAGTGATGTCTCATATTTGTGCCCTTATAATTGACAAAGTATTTGGCTATAACTCAATTAGCACTTATATGGTTGAGAAATTGAACTTGCATTATGTTGAGTATATTGAACCCTACATGTTTGGAGAAGTAAAGGTAGATAAGAGAGTCTTATTGCTATTCTCAATTGGAAGGTGTGAGGAAGCGGTCTGGTGTGATGTGATTCCCATGAATAATTATCGTGTCTTGTTGGGAAAACCATGGTATCTCTATAGAAGAGCTTCATATAACATGGAAAATAATATATACTCTTTTGAGGTTAGCGGGAAGAAACTCATTCTTGGACCTTTGACTCTCTCACAAATTCATGAAGATGAAAAGATTGTTAAAGAGAATATGGAAAAATATGAGAGAGAAAAGAATGAGAGAAGTAAGGGAGTGCATGTTGACATCCCAAGAGTGGAAAAAGGAGAGGATATGTTGAGTAAAGAGAGTGTGATGTCAAGAAATGAAAAGAGTGAGCTGGAGAGGAAAGAAAAGAGAGAAGGCCATGAGATACAAAAAGGCTTTGAGGTAGAGAGAGAGAAAAATGGTTTGAGAGATGAAAAATAAGAAAACGTTAGTGAGAGAAAAGAGGCTAAGGGTGTTGAAATTGTTAGTCTTGAGGTAAAAGCCAAAGAGAGTGTAAGTAAGGAAATATGTTCTTTACTTCTTAACCCATTAACTCTTTCTTGTTTTAGTTCTTGTATTTTTGTGCAACCAAATGTTGAAAGATCTTCTAAAAGGATAGTTCTCCCTTTAGCACATGTATCCCTCTTTGCCTTTATCATTCCCTCCCATGTTATTCCACTTTAGTTTGTCTAAGTATGGGTTTTACCTATTAAACAAATCTCCAAAGTTAAAAAATGTAGTGAATATCCTACTGTAAAGTAGGTTCCACTGCCATTTTCACGTGTATTTTCATCCTTTAATATTAAACTAAACCGTTTTCTGACTTTCCCTCACTTAGTGTCATTGCCAGGATGTATTAACACTATGGCCTGCCCTAATAACTCAACACATGCTCAAGGGTGGCAGTCCACTAAGCTCTGAAATTTCTATTTAAATTGCAACTGAATTCGATTCAGCTATAACCAATTTAGATTCCTAAACTTAGCCATGAACAAATCAAATTTCAATTCAAATGATGATTCAGACCAAACTAGGCAGTATTGAAAACATCACTGTCACATTGTTCGAACTAAACAAATATATACAACCAATCGACGACATTCGTTAAATTAATGACAACACATATAATCGACAACAAATAAATGATTCACAGTTCTTGGGCAAAACAGGGGAAATACGAAACTAATTATTCGACAACATTAATCGAATCGAATATGTATCCTATAAGAACATATTTTAACCAACAAATAGAATCAAGCATCGACCAAATAAAAGGTCTTAGGGAGTAGAAAAGAAAAATTAACAAAAATTGAAAAAAATAATAATACAACTAAACAAAAAAACAAATATCAAATAGATAAAGATAGAAGAAAGAAAGTAAATACCTCAAAAAATGAAAAATTCAAAACAAACGGACTTGGACCACTTTAGACTCGAAACTTTTGAGGCCAAACGGACTTTAATCGAGTGTTCTCAAGTGAGAACACTTCGACTAAAGCCCATTGAACCATCAAAATCCTTCAAAACAGGCTCGAAATTCTTCTAGGGTTCTTGGGGCTCAGTTTGGGGTTCAAGTTGTTTGGGCTTGATTCGAATCAAACCTGTGTTAGTTTTGTTACGAGGGAGGTCAGGGATGATAGGGTGTGAGTTTAGAGGGGATTGGGGTACCTTAGTGTCTGGTTCGAATCTTCGATTGAAGATTCAAGAAGTAGGAGGGTGATTCGAGGTAAACCAAGCCTGGATTAGGGTTGAGGGGGTCGTGGTACTATAGAGTTGTTAGTTTGGTGGTCACCGGCGTCGTTGCCACCGGGTTTATGGCGAAGGGGAGGGGTGGCAGCTAGCTAGGGTTCTTGGGGAGATAGACGAATGGGAAAGGGGTCATTTGGAAATAAAACGGGTATAAGGGGTTTAGGGGTCTATGACATATTAGAAATCAAATTCTTAATCCAGGCCGTTGGATGATAGGTTCCAACGGCTCAGATTTAAAAGAAATGATGAGGCGATCCGATTTGGTAACGGGTCGGGGTCGGATAGAGGATGTGGGCGAGGGTTGGAGGATCTAGACCGTTGATCAAGCGAGATCGATGGTCAAGATGGAGTGTGATAGAACGACATCGTTTGGAGCGTTTGTGAGGTTTGGGCCAACTGGACCGGGGTAAAGGGTGAAATTTGGGCTGGTTTGGGGTAGGCCTGGTCCGATTTTCTCCTGATTTCCATCTCTTTTCTTTTCTTTTTAATTCCTAGTTTATTAAGAAACACAATTCTAAAAATCAAATTAACTTATGACAAATACTAATTAACTTTTACTAACAAATAACACCCATATTTAAGTATCAATTAAAAAAATGAATCACACAACTAGACCTTTAAGTGTATTATTTTGTGAATTTTTTGTAAAAACAAAACATAATTACTCTTAATAAATCCTAAGTAAAATACAATGTATTTTTGTGTTTTATATTAATTTAAATAAATAAACACCCACAGACAAATGCAAACAATAAGGAAAAATTACACAAAATTCGGAAAAATAAACATAACGCAAAACTATTTTATTTTGAATTTTTGGGAGTGATCCTTACATAAAGCAAAAATCACATGCTCGCAATTGCGATAAGCTGGTTGGAGTAGGAAAAGATGAGAAGATCCGTATGAAGCTCTGCATGACGAGCCTGAAAGGAGATGCTTTATCCTAGTACATCAGCCAGGACCCCAAGAAACAGACGAGCTGGGTAGGAATGGAATCGGACTTCATAGATAGATTTCAATTCAATATAAAATATGTACTGGATGTATTATACATACAAAATTGGGATTTTTTCATACCTGTACCCTATAGAAAACTATATTACCAAAAATGTTTAAATTTTGGTAATTACCCGACCTGTTCACAATTTAACTACACTTTATATACCAAACTATAAATAACGAAAAACTAAAGATATTATCCCCATTAATTCGCGCGCAATTGTAGGCATAGAATAAGAAGGAAGATTTTGTGCATTTAATTCAAAATTGTGAAAAGAAAAACGAATCTGTAGTTCTGAAAAAAGCTCCTTCTTCAAGTGAACGGAAAATATCTTCTCACTTCTATTCCCAAAAACGCAAAATTTTCAGAAATTCAAATTGTAGAAATACAATTTTCTTCTACAAACTATTATTCTCAATCTCTATTCTCCAATTGTAGATATACAACTGAACGACAACTCTGATCTCATAACTATTCAGTTCTTAAAAATTTTTTTTTTCGGTTAACAACACAAAATCATGGCAAAAGTTACAATTATGCTGAAATCGAATGGTAATTGGGATAAATATGGAAGATATATAGATTTTGTAGTTGACGCAATTGTGGTAGATGATAATTCAAGCTACGGAAATCTCGTTTCTACAATTGCTGAACAATTGTCGATTGATACATCTGAGAAAATTGTAGAAATCAAATACATTGTGGATGAGAATTGTCCTCCAATGGAAATTAGGAATGATATGGGTGTTTCTGTGTATATCGAAACGAAGAAGGATAATAGGAACTTAAGTTCATATACGTTATGTATAAGTGTTAGAGATTTCAATATGGAATTGGCAATCACAAATGAAAACATCAGTACAGGTATGGTTGATCCGAATTGCAAACTGTTATGGAGTTATTGACTAACTACATTTACACTACATACAACTACATATTAACTACAAATATTAATATATAGCATATTTACTGTATTTTTGAATTTATATTCTTTAGGTTCTTCAGGATCACTAAGGTTACTTGATATTCCGTCATCACCAGCAATAGATGAATATCTAAGTGAAATAATAACTGAATCTAAGCAATTATGTATTGAAGAAGGACAAGTATATCAGGACAAGAAAACAATTCCTGCTGCAATGAGGAATTATGCAGTGCAGCACAAGTTTCAGTTCAGAGTAAAGAGATCTAGTCATAGAAGGTATGTAGTTAAATTGTAGTATATTTGTAGTTAATTGTAGTTTTGATAAAAATTTCTGAATCTAGTGGATTGTTGAATTCTATTTCTAGTTATGCTTTTTGTATCACTGTATTTGAAGTTATTTGAATTTAATTATAGTGTAACTACAATTTTTTTTATAGCTACTGGCTTATATGTGTAGCTGAAAGCTGCAAATGGTATTTCAAGGCAACATCAATTAACGATTCTGAAATGTTCAAGATAAGAAGTTTCAGTAGACAACACACTTGCTGTATAATGGATGAAACATTTATACAGCGCAAACGTACTGCATCAGTGGTTGGTAGCATGGTTGTTCCGAAATATTGTGATCTTAAAACTGTCTACACACCAAAGGACATACAACAAGACATGTTATCTGAACATGGACTAAACTTAAGCTACATGCAAGCATGGAGAGCAAAGGAAAAAGCATTATATTTTTTGGGAGGGAATCCGTGTGACTCCTACAACAAATTACCAAAATATTTTTATATTCTTGAGAAGATCTATCCTGGTTCGGTTGTTAAACTAAAGAAGGCAGCAAATGATTGCTTCTTATACGCATTTGTTGCTCTTTCTACATCAATCAATGGTTGGAAACATTGTAGGCCTGTTGTTGTCGTTGATGGAACATTTTTAAAGTCAGCATATAGGGGGATTATGCTGACAGCCAGCACAATAGATGCAGCAGGTGAGTAAAATACATACTGTGTGGTTATTTTTTCCATTATTGTAGTTAAGTTGTAGTTAAATTGTAGTTGTATGTAGTTATATTAAAAATAAATAACGATTTTGTACAAATGTAGTTGTTATTTAATTTTATATTCTGACTACAAAATGTAGGCACTATTTTTCCCTTGGCATATGCTGTGGTTGATTCTGAAAATGACGCTTCTTGGAAGTGGTTCTTTGAGAAATTCAAGGAGGCATATGGAGAAAGACCTTCAATGTGTGTTGTTTCGGATAGGCATGAGAGTATATTGAAGGCAACATCAGTTGTTTATCCGGGTATGGCACACTACTCTTGTATGTGGCATATATGGACAAATATAAGATCAAAATTCAAAAAGGGACATCTACAATTGCATGAATTGTACTTTGCTGCAGCCCGCTCATACACTCTGGATGAATTCGATGAAAGGATGATGAAGATTGAAGAGGTAGACCCGCGTGTAAAGTCTTACCTATATGATATTGGCTATCATAGATGGTCAAGAGTACATGCAACGATAAATAGAACTTTTACTATGACGTCAAACATTGCCGAGTCATTGAATGCTGTTACAAAAGAAGCAAGAGAGTTGCCAATTTATGACCTATTTGAGTATATGAGAACTCTTATTGAACGTTGGACAAAAGAAAAGTTGTTGAAGGCAAAGGCTACTTTTACATTCCTTGGTCAAAAATTCCACAAAGAGTTGGATGATAACAACACGTCATCGCAGAAACTACGGGTAACATATTCTTGATTTCTGACTGGAGGAAAAAAATAGTGATATATGCAGTGGTTTAAATTGTAGTTAGATTGTAGTGTAGTTGTAGCTAATTGTAGTTACTTGTATATAATCCATTTAAGTATTTGATGTATCAGTTTTTTTGTTTGTTTTTATACTGTAGGTGAGAGCTTCAACTGATTATATACATACGGTGTTAGATGGTGCGAAGCGGTGCATTATATATCTACAAAATAAGAAATGTAGTTGTGGACAATTCCAACTTGACGAACTACCTTGTGCACATGCTCTAGCAGCATTAAGGCATAGGAATGAAACACCTGAAAACTATTGCTCTCCATATTACACAAGGGAGAACCTTCTTCTTACATGTGAAATGCCAGTAAATCCTCTTCCTGATGAAGCCAAATGGGATGTTGCACAACATATTTTGGATGAGGTAGTAAAGCCACCAGCGGGAGATAAAAGGCAGCCAGGGAGACCTCAGAAGGAAAGATATAAAACATTTGATAAAATAAAGTCAAAGAAGTACAAGGTTTCATGCGGCAATTGTGGAGTCGAAGGGCATAACAAAGAACTTGCAAGAATGCACCAAAAAAGAAATGATTGTTATGTAGTGAGAATTGTTATTCAATTTAAGTCTTGTAGCGTAAATAACATTTTTCAGATATGACTGAAAACCTGTATTGAATTTGAAGATGAAAGTTTATTAAAATCACTTTAACTGTATGGCTCTACAATTTCATGTTGTTTGAATGTGAAGAATCGTGAATGTACTTTATGACTTAAATAAATGAATGACTCAATGTCAACTATTTCCATATTGTAGTTAAAATATAGTATACGTGTGGTGTACATGTTGGCGTATAAAATAAGTTTTTGTAAATTGTACAAGAAATGTAGTTGAATGTAGTTTAATTGTAGTTCACTTTAATATTAACTGACAGTTTACATTTATAGTTGTAGTTAAATGTAGTTCAATTGTATATCTAATTGTAACAACTGACATTTATAGAAATATGATAGAACTCCACTACGCGAGTATAATATCTGGTAGATAACAATCATCTTTTACAAAAACTAAGAAACATAATTCCTACATTGTTTAACAACAACCAAACTACAGAGACACATCTAAGAAAAACAGAAAATCATCTCTTCTTTCGTTGAACTTTAGTCCTCTCGTTTTTTGCCGGTGCACCCTTCCTTCTAGCAAGCCTGCCTGTAACCTCACTCTCGCTAATTGATCCATCTTCTATCTTCTTTGTGGCGTAATCCCATAGTAGAGCTCCATAGCGGATACGATATGGGACAATATCACTCAAATCTTCCTTTGGGATAAAAAAGTCACCACAGCTAACATATTCAGCAAAAGAAGCAACATATACACCACAATCCCTGCATTAAATGATCATTTGTCAGTATATATCAAACTACAAAAAAAATATGATAAACAATATAGAAAGGGAGAATAGTTTATTTACAATGAGCCTTCTTTTTGTTGTGGAATCTCCGCAACCAGCCATTGAATGTCAAGAGGGTCGGTAACCGCTTTTTCAATGTATGACTTTGAATTCTTGAAGTCAATATCATTGCGTATACCATAGAAACTAGTGCATGACAAATATAGAGGAATGATTCTTGCAAACTTGTCAACCATTGTTTGAACAAATTGGTTACGCTTTGCTCTTACCAATGAATCATAAACATAAAGTTGCCTATCCTTTATGTCAAAGACTAGCAACAACCAATGAAAGTTATCATCAATGTTAACAGGCATGAGCACATAATCAATAACATCCCATGGAACATTTTCAAGAATCCTGTATCCCAGTATATATTCAGCAATGTCATCCTCTGGTTTAATCACAGAATTCCTTACATCCGGCGGAGAACTAGTGAACTTCTCATATATTGCTTCAATCTTTGTCTTGAACAAGCAATCAGTTGTTGTAAACCTTGTCTTGATGTTAGGGCCATATTTTCCCTTCTTTCTCAGATAATACATAATAACATCAATGTGCTGCACAATTAAAATTGGAGTATACAGTAAACAACAATATTAACTACAAATATCTACAAACAACTACATACTAACTACAAATTAGACTTATCCGGGAAAAAATATAGCATGTTCTGTAACTTTTCTCCCACAATAACAACAAATAAATTACACTTAAAACAAAGGCATCAACTAGTGCAATTTAGTGGGAGTTATAATGAACAAATGTGAAGAAAGACTACAACCAAACAATATCAACTACAAAAAACTACATATGAACTACAACTGCACAGATACTGTGAATAAAAACAGGAATGGAAGTTTAAAAACTATATACTTACAGTGCTATTGATTACTTGTCCAGGGTGAGCTAGGTGATAGAATCATTCTTTCTTGTCAATCTTTTCACAACCCAAATCCAACTCAGGATTTATTTGGTTATCCTTCCGTGAGTAGAAATCTTTCCTCCTATAATAACAAAAAGATTGAATCAAATAAAATATTTAGCAAAATTAATTAAATCTTTCATTTGTAAAAAAGAATTGATAAAAGGTATAAATTAAAGCAAATATACCTCCTATTTCCTTTGTCATTGCGACTGTATAACCAAGTTGGACAAGAAAACAATAGCTTCTGCAATGAGGAATTATGCAGTGCAACACAAGTTTCAGTTCAGAGTAAAGAGATCTAGTCATAGAAGGTATGTAGTTAATTTGTACAATGGTGTGAATGGTGATCGAGCATGTTTTCCCGGCAACTTTGTTCTAACAGGATGAAGAGGGGTTACTTCAACTTGTAGTGGATCCTCAAAAATCACCAATTGTGATAAGTTGTCTGGAAGCTCAAAATCATCCAATATAACAGCTTTGTTTTCTATGGGTTCATCCACAACTTCTTTTTTATCAATTCCTCCCTGAGAAACTTCCTTCATTGTTACACCATGTATTGGGGACTGTGGTTGATCAACCACTGCTGGCACAACCCCTATGATATGGAATGAACAATTGTAGGTAAAATGTAGTTAATGTAGTTATTTGTAGGTTATATATAAATTTGGTAAAAAAGTAATAAATGTTACTATACCTGATTTATAGGCATCATCAACTTCTTAAAAATCAGGATATAAGTCAACTTGAGGTTGTCCAGGTTGTTTAACAGCGGGGTCTATAAAATATAATTATAAAGTAATTAGTAACTCATACAATTTGAAGATAGGTTTGAATGAGTAATGTAGATACCTCTTTTACTTGTGGTTACAGGAGTTGCTTCTATTTTCTCACCAGAATTAATACCAAATTGCCGGTGTTTGACAAACAGACTTTGTTCATTAGGTTTGGTTGAACTCCCTGCAAACTACAATTTTGATGTATATTTTAGAAAGAAATTGAGTGATATGTCAAATATAGATTTGTACTAAATTTGGTATGAAAAATCAAACCTTTGAATCATCAAACTCAAACCTCTTGTTAATTGCAGACATAACATTCTTTATAGATTGATCTATGAACTCTCGAATGGAAGAGAGTTCATGAACAACATCCTTCTTTATAGAATCTAACTTCTTATTAACCTTCAAAAACACATATGAATAATCAGGTTGTAATATTAATATATACTCTACAGTTAAAATACACATTAGCTACATAATAAATAAACCGTATTCAAATTGTAGTCACAAGTGTAGTTATTTGTATTTTTATAAAAAACCTGCACAATTTTCTTTTCTAGATTGCTGATCTTAATGTTCACTGATTCCATTGACTTATTTGAAGAAACTTCTTTTGGTTCAGCTGTTGGAGAAGCATCAACTTGCACATTGGATGGTTCAGCAAATTCTTCATGTGCATATTAAATCTTTTCTGAAAGATTAAGAATTGCCAGCTCTTCTCCACATTCAACAAGGTTTGAGAACTGAAAGTAAAAATGTAAGTTAATTGTATATAATATAAGTTTAATTGTAGAATAATTAAACAATGCCAGAAAAAATACCTTCAGCCACTCAGGCTTTATCATCTTCTCCTCAAATGTTGTCAACCATATCATACCTTTGTTTGCTGACCATCTTAGAATCCTAGGAATAGACTCAGAACACCGTGTAGCAATTTCGGTGTTGACAGACGAGCAACACTCATATAGCCATACTTGTAAGGCTAACGAGCATCTTCGTACAAGATACAAATGTACATTTGGACTAAGCCTATGCCTAACAGAACCAATAAGCCGCCTGAATGATTTCGTACCCCAAGGGTACGAATCAAAATTTCCAGATTCAACTAAAAAGAAAGTAAACTTGTCTAAAACTGTTACATTGTCCTTGTCCGAAGGACAAACAAAAAATTCCAGCATATACAGAACACACAATTGCACAACATCAACGTCATTTTCTCAAGCTTTGTTGATAACAACATTCTTTAAGTGCCATTTTTCTACTTTCTCTTTACCAGCAAAATACGTGTTCATCAAATGACTAACATATTGTGGATTATAACCATAAGAAGTTATTGACACAATTGAAGCCAGTTATCAAACCAAAAATTCTCAATGAAAAAATCAACTTTTCTCCCTTTAAAAGTACAGACAAATATTTATCGGTAGAATTTTTTAGCTCATACTTCATTAGGAGATGAAGTGATTGAATTTGCATCACAACAGGTGGAAGACCTAACAAGTACCCAAAACAGGTTTTTTTAAAAACTCATAAAGCATTGGCAGATAGCAAAGCCTTAATTTGGCTTGGTATGCTAGGCTCACACAAAGTGTGGAACCTAAGAATACCATAATCCACATTTTGCGGAGCAGCAAAGATGCTATTCTGAAAACAACAGGAAAAAAACTGGATTGAGTATAATAAACTACAATTAACTACAATAACACTACATTTAACTACATAATAACTGGACAACTACAACACACAATTATATTATAACTACAAAATTAACTACAAAAACTACAAATTAACTACAAAACCCTTGTTCCAAACTACAAATCTACCATACAATAACTAAAAATTAACTACAAATATATTAATGATTCATATAAAAAATACAGAATATCGATAATTAAACCTTAAAATTGAGGCAAATTAACTACAAAACAACTATTCATAACTACAAATCTATCACAATATAACTATAATATAACTACACATGTATTAATATTTCATATAAAAACTACATAATAACTACAATTAAATCTCAAAATTGAGACAAATTAACTACATAATCACTGTTGCTAACTACAAATTTACACAATATAACTACAAATTAACAACACATATATTAATGATTCATATAAAAACACAAAATAACGACAATTTAAACTCAAAATTGAGACAAATTAAAAAGTTTAAATAACTACACGGCAAAATAAAATAAAAATACCTTTTGTGAAAAATCATGAGGGCTGACTTTTTTAGCTTTTTTTGAATGTTTCCTTTTTGGTTTTTTTGAAGAAGATGGAGATAACTTCGATTTTTTTACAGATTTAAGCTTTGGTGAATCCTCGACAAAATCATCGTCAAACTCCAACTGTTTTCCCTTGCGCTTACGCTGTTGTTGATCAACATCACTAGCATTTCTATCTTGTAAATGCTTAGTGCGCATTTCAGCCCTTATTTGTCTGGGTGAAGACATAGGTTTCGATTTTCCACTTGCATGTGTATTCTGTTGGTTTTTGGCATAAGATTTAGGTGTTAAAACACCTAAATCGAAAGAAGGAACATCAGTTAAAACATCTTTTGTAGGTTTTTTTTAGGTGTATTTTGATTCTTCATGATTTTGTTGAAAGTTGAACTAGAAAAAAATGGAGGGGAAGTTAATGGAGAAGGAGAAAGTTGTGTATTGCTATACGGAAAAGGTGGAGAAGAACTGAAAAACACACAAAAGCGTGAGGGAAAAAATGTACTGGGGGAAAATCGTGTAGAGGGGAGTGGGGGTGAGGTACGAAAATTTTAAAAATTGGAAGAGAGATAAGCGGGTAGGTAAATATTAGAAGATATTATCCCTAAATACATTCCTATAATAAATGATAACTTAATTAATGCCTTAAATTGAATTATGGTACATAAATTGAAACTTGGTATGCTTAAATGTAATAAACACAAATCTTAAATATGATTGGTAATAAGGTTTACTATAGTATACACATGTAAAAATTCCATTAATAAAAGCTCCAAAATTGGGCTATGTTCAATACTAGTCCAGGCCAAACCTACTCCCAGGCTAGCCCAATACTCGGTCAAGCATCAGGTTAGAAAACCATGGAAAAGACGTAGTACTTCAGCCAAACTACGTCGTTTTAAGTTTTAAAAATAAAAATAAAAACATCTTGACCATTCGTTAATTCATCCAAGGGCCACACTTATTCTCGTTATTTGATTAAAATATCTGAAGAATATTTTCTAAACCTAAGACCCCTATTTGTATTGTCTCTATCCCCTTCAAATCTCACCACCGATCCTCCGCCTTAAGCCGCCTGTCGGAAATCATATCCGCCGGCGGCGTTAATCCAAATCACATGAAAATCACACCACAGATTCCCCAAACCCCCTCTTTCCAACCCTCCAATTCCCATAGTTCAGATCCCTATCAAAGACTCCAAATCTTCTAAACCCTAGGCGCCACCACCACCGTGCATGGCGCCGCCGCCTCTGTTCAAACTCAAAAATACACCCCAAAACGCTTCTCATTTCCCCATCACAGATCTTAAACAGGTTGCCTTCAAAGACTAGCCAATCTCTTCGAATCTAAGACCCTACATTTCAGAGTTCAAATACGATTCAAGATTCGTATTAATAAAGTTTTCTTTTCGAAAGCTCTGATTAATTCTAAATTTGGCTCGATTTTGAGAAGGCTCAACTGTCCTGGCCGGCCACTGCTTCCCCATCCTTTTTAAGCCATTCATCTCGGTTAGTTGTTGGCTTTCTTTCATTTTTCATCTTTAATTTTTGCTTTGGTTTTATTTGTGTCTGATTCGACTATTTGCTTTGGTTGATAGTTAATTAGTTGTATGATTCAGATTTAGGTTATTATCAACATAGTTGATTTTTTTATCCTTATTTTCATGCTTGCATTTGTATCAATGCCCTTTTTCTTTCAATCTTCTTGGACGCCAGACTAGTGGATTTCTGTGAGCCTATAAATTGTTCAGGCCACAATTTGGACCTCAAAGGTTCAGGTGGCCCAAGGTCCGTTGGAACCTGGTGATGTACTAGCCCAAAAGTTGACCCGCATTTTATCTTAGCTTTGGGTAAATATCAGGTGCTGGGGATAGGATAATATTTTCAGAGTTAGCACAAGGGCATTAAGGGTGGGATAGTAATTGAATTTTGAAGTTCTTGAATACCCTATAATAGGTTTCAGTTTGAAATTTCATGAAATATAGTAGGATAACATGGGAAAGAAGTCAGCAATTTAGAGAATAAGGAATAAAATCTTAAATAAAAGAGGGGGAAAAAGTGTGAGGGGGTCTAGAAGCTTTCCCTGGAATTTTCCTATAAAAGGCAACCCATATTGCCTTCATGAACAAGTTTTTGAACCCAAAATTTTCCCCAAAAAATCATCCTGAAAATCAATACAACAACAACAACAACAACAACAACAACAACCCAGTATAATCCCACTTAGTGGGGTCTGGGGAGGGTAGTGTGTACGCAGACCTTACCCCTACCCTAGGGTAGAGAGGCTGTTTCCAAATAGACCCCCGGCATCCTTCCCTCCAAGAACTTCCCACCTTGCTCTTGGGGAGACTCGAACTCACAACCTCTCGATTGGAAGTGGGGGTTGCTTACCATCAGAGCAACCCCTCTTGTCAAAAAATCAAATCAAATGAGCTAAAAATTTCTAATCTTATAGTTCAAGCCTTTTCTTAGATCTAAATCTTGTCCAAAAACAATAAAGAACTATCAAAAAATCCAAAAAAATAAAAAAAAACAGTTGCATTGATTCATCCATTAGCTTCCTAGTTCAATTTTGAATAGCTTTGAGGACAAACAAGCATGTTTTTGATCAATTTGTTGTTGTTGTTGTTGTTGTATTTCTGAGTTCATTCCTGGGTTTTTGAGAAATTGATGCAGTCAAAATTACATTCTATTGTTGTCGGTTGTAAGTTGTTGTTGATACTGTTGTTTGCTCGACTTATTGCTGATCTCTCCTTCCTCTTAGTGTACTTCATTTTCCAGGTAGACATTTGAGTCTATACTCCTGTACATCTCCGGTTGAAAAATGAAATGAAGTTGTGGCATAATTGTTTTGTGGTCTCCATTTTGTTTCAAATGATTTTATTGTAGTTTTTTTAGGATAGATTTTCGTTTGTAATAAGACAAGACTGAGTTGGACTATAGATTGTATAATGGACTGAGCTAAACTATTTTGAGACTTTAAAGTACTGTGGCTGTAAATTGTTCTAGGATTTTAGAGTCATGGCTGATACATTTCCAGATTTGCGTTGGCTGTAAATAAAATATGAAGTTGTTTTAAGAACTATAAGTCAATTATGACTCTATAGTTTATTCCAACTCCATTCGCAGATCTTGACCTTGTCCAGGGTAGCCATCAGTTTTATATTAGATATTAGTAAACCAATGTTGCATTTTTTTTTTAATAATCAATTGAGAAGTTGAACTTTAGTATATATTTGAACCAGTATGGATGTGTATGTTCCAGGAATAAAGTGTACAAATAAGATCCCAAATCACTCTTAAACTTTGAGGTTAGATTATGGTTGGTTTTACATGTTTCAATAAGTTTTTTTTCAATTGCTGTGCATATCGAATTGGCAAAAATGATTTGGTTCACTTCTTAAATAACAATTATCCATGGCGATAGTATAGAAATTAGGAAAAGAAACTAAAAATTCATGTGTTAAGCAATGTTTTTTGACTGAGGTTGAATCAGAAATTAGTATGTCCATATAGTTGAATTTGAGAGCCCGTTGAAATTGAACTATATGAGATCTTAGCAAGTTGTGACTGTACGTGATTTTATTATAAACCAAAACTAAAAATTATATTATGGATATAGGGAATTAACCAACAAATATGAAATTTGGTTTCGACTTAGGTTGAGAGTTCAAGCTAAAAAGGTATTCCCTTTTGTTTGAATACGAACTTGAACTTGAGGCCCGGATTTATAAATGTGAATTAATTGGCCATTTTAGAGACAAATAACAAATATAAAATCTTAGCTGCTTTAGGTTTCTCTTTTAATAATAAAATAAGATGAGCCTCGCCAAAAAAATATACAAATTGCGGGGCCCTCATCAAGAACTTAATTAAAAAATATTTAGAATTTGGGACCTGCCGTTTAGCAAATTTCACACCCTCCCACAAAGTTAAAAAGACGTTAGTCATGTTAGGCGCATTTTAATAAACTTACCTTTCTAATACGGGTGTGCATTTCATGCAATCCAAATACAAATCCAAAAATGTTGAGTAATAATAATGTGTCGAGTATTCGGGTGCATTTCATGTGACATGATTCGAAAACACATTCTTAAATAATGTTCACTTTCATAATAATTAACTAACAGAGGTAAATAATTCTAAAATGAACTATGAGCTTTAACATGTATAAAAATCAGATTTTAGTCAAATATAGAAGTTGAGCGACCGTGGTAGAACCACTGGACTCGGGAGTGCCTAACCTGTTCTCCCAGGTTAACATAATTTCTTACTTGGATTTCTGGTTCGCGACTGTAATACAGAGTCAAACCCTTTCCTCGATTCGGGCTTCCAACCGGTGACTTGGGACACCATAAATCTCCTAAGTGGCGAGTCTGAATCTTTTAATAAATAACGAATCCCGTTTGGATTGTCCTTTAAGTGGAAAACTCCTTTATTATACCCTTCACGGGGAGTAGTAAGTGAAAAAGGAGATGTGACAGCTCTGGCAACTTTACTGGGTATAAAAACCTAGAATTTTGGTTCAGGGATCAAGAATTCGAGCTCCGTTAAATTGTTATATTTGACTATATTTGATTTTTCTACATGTTCCATGCCTTATGTTCTAAATGTTTTACTGCTTTTATATTTGTTAAATGTGTATATAAATTGTCGCGAATCCCTCCCTCTTTTTGAGCCTTTTACATCATAGAGAAGGGTGCATTTCATGTAGATTCTCTTCTGTTAGAGTCTTTTTCCCAATTTAGAATGAAGTTTGGATAAGTTGCAAAGCTGGGTGATCTTCTGTTTCCCCAGTACGCTGCCTCCCCCCGGCCTGAGTTGTCCACTCGGGTAAGCCATGTCTAGACCAATAAACCTTGGTTTTACACCTAGAAGAACAATAAACTCATGCCAGATCCCTAGTAGGAAGCTTGTTTGCATTATGTGCATTTGACTTAGGGGACTCAACATAGGGGTTGGGTCCGTCTAGGACAGGTGACCTGAATTGAAATGACCATCCTTATGCATCTTACGTGCTACTTGCATTTATTTTGCTCGGCTTCGCATGTTGACTGGCTTGTATATAATGAGTGAAAAATATTAAAAAAATAGCAGTGTTAGGACTGAGGGAGGATAACCATCTGTTGTGAAAACCCAATGCCCAATTAGAACCTAAATGTTGCCGGATTTTCAAAAAAAAAAAAAAAAGGTATATAGAAAAAGAGAAAATATTTGAAAAAAAATAGAAAGAAAATTGTTGTTCAAAAATAGTTTTGATTTTGGTCAATCGGCCAAAACTACACTGGTTTGATTCTCACCGGGTGTGAGATACGTAGGCAACCATCATCGGGTCCAACCATCCCTTTTGCAAAAATAGCCAAAAATACCAAAAGTTTAAATTTTTATCCAATAAGTTGGGTGACGCCTTTCTTGTTGAAAAATAAGTCGAATGTCCCCAAAAGGGCGCCGGAAGGCTGTTTTTACAAGAACAGTCACCCTGAATCATTTCAAAACAGTTTGCGGGCACAACCTTAAAATCTCCCTTTCGGAAGTGCTAAAAGGCCGTATCTGTAAAACCGAGTCTTTATTTTTGTAAAGAAAAAGAAAAATCAAACTTTTCAAAAATAACCACTTTGTTTTTTAAAGTAAAAGAAGTCATTACATGGTCAGTTTTCTTTAACTAGTCATAGTTGACATTGGAGTCTTCTCAGTCTTGCGCAGGCCTGCGGTGATGCCGAGTGATGCCCCGCAGGCCCCATGCTGTGAAGCTTTGATGTGCTTCTCATATAGTTTTTATTGAGTTTGTATTTTGTTATTTTGAGTCTACTTCTGTAGTTTCCCTTCAAGAGAAACAAAATTTGAAAATCCCAAAAATTATCTCTTTATTTTTGAATTTACTTTGCAAGAACTATGCTCGGTCTGATTCATGCGAGGTCATGATATGTAGGCAATCCACATAGGATTGGACCATAACCAGAAGAAAAAAAAGGAAAAAGAGGAATCATCACAAAAAGGCAAAAAGAAAAGAATATAGTAGAAAAACAAATATAAACGGAAAGATAAATCAAGAAAGGCAAGAGTGAAAAATCAAAAGAAATAAAAATAAGAAAAACAAAGAAAGAGAAAGTTTGCAATTGGAAATAAGGAAATGACCGGGATGACGCATGCGACCGATCAGAAGCTGTTATCAATATGTTAAATGTCGTAACTCTAACGTGATGGTTTCACTTTTGTCATGTAATTCCACAAAGTTGGTGGGTTTGTGGTTTGAGAGTGGTAACTCATTTTTAAAATACAAGGACAAAAGGCAGTTGGTATCCTGGCAGCCCATTCCTACAACACCCGGGCCAAAAACCATACTGAACATAACATGCCAAGAATCAGATACTAGTATCGTGGACCCATCAAAAGAGGTGGAAGTGGTAGATGTCAAAGCAATGAAGGAAGTGATGTATAAGTTGAGGCTACAGATGGCTGAGATGCATCAGGCCTGGGCTAAGGGTCAGCCGGCGCCAATTTATCTCGCCAATCCAGCATATATCCCACTTCTAGCTTAGGAGCTTCCTCCAGCGAATGCATCTGCACCTTTCCTATTCTACAAACAAAGTTATTGCACCACCTCTTATCTTCCCCAAGCTCCACCACCCAAACAAAACCCTCCTCCGCCAATCACCCGTGTCTTTGTGGCACCTCGACCCGCCACACTGCAAAGATCTTCCTGTGAGCCCTTGTTTTAAGCTCACGACAGTCAATACTATCCTCTTGAGCCTACCTTTAAAGCTCCTGAGCCATATTCCTACACTCCTCACTTTGAGCTCCCGGTGGAAACTAACAAGCCGCTTAAGGATTCGTAACAAGAAGAGATTTTTCGAAAAGTAAAAAGCCTAGAGCAATCCTTCAGGAACATAAAAGGGTTGGGTGGCCAAATCAGTTTGGGTTATAAAGATTTGTGTCTATTCCCGGATGTTCGGTTTCACTTAGGTTTCAAAATGCCCAAAATTCGATCTGTATGATGGTCATGGTGACCTGGTGGCCCACATGAGGGGATTCTGCAGCAAAATGAGAGGAGCTCGTATGAAAGATGAAATACTAATGGCATACTTCAGCCAGAGTCTGAGTGGTTCCGCCTTGAAATGGTACACGCAGAAAGATCATGCTCGTTGGTACACATGGGATGATTTGGCCCAAGCATTTGCAGGCCACTTTCAATAAAACCTCAATATTGTCCCTAATCATCTCTCACAAACCAAAATTGAGAAGAAGTCCGGAGAAAGCTTAGGGAATACGGTTTCCGGTGGAGAGAGTAGGCGGCAAGAGTCGATCCTCTAATGAATGAGAGTGAAATGGTATGGTCACCTAGTGTCAGCAGTGGGAAACTCTTTTAACAAGGTAGTGAAAATGGGAAGTATGATTGAAGAGGGGCTCAAATCCGATAAAATCATGATCTATTCGGCAATCACGGCAACTACCCAGGCTATCCAGAGCAGAGGGGTACTGGGAAAGAAAAATTAAGAAGATGTGGCGGTAGTTGACTAGAGAACTTGGTCCAGAAGTCCATCACCATATTAGCATCAACCTAGACCCCATCCCCAAACCTACTCCCACACTCAACATGTGATGACCCGGCCCGTCATCATGTGAGTTATCACCACGTTTTCTCCGTTATATGCTTGTTCATGTTTCAATATGTATGTTTGACAAGTTTGAGTCAATTCGGATTGTGTTTGGTTGGAAATGAGACAAATAGTCTCTTAGAAGAATGACCAGTTGGGAAAAGTCAACTGGATGTTGAATTTTGAGTTAGAGAGCTCGGAATCAAATTTTGATGATTCGGTCAACTCCCGGAGGTCATTTGTGGCTTAGGAGAGCGATCAGAATTGAATTTGGAGGTCCAGTGGGCTTGAATTGGCTAAGGTTGAATTTTGGCGAAATCCGAACGGTAGGTGAGATTTTGATCCGAGAGTCGGAATGGAATTCTAACAGTTGCAGTAGCTCCGTTAGGTGATTTTGGGTATGCCTGCAAATTTTCAGGTCATTCGGACATCGTTTGATTGGATTTCAGATTGGATGTTGGTTTCAGAAGTTTTAGATGAAACTTAGGCTTGAATTTGCTTTGATTCGATGATTTCTGTGTTTAAGGGCGTGTTTTTATTATTGGAACAAGTTTGTATAGTATTTTGGAGTAGGTTGGTAAGGATGGCAAACGGTGCGGGGCACACCCGTGCACACCCGCGAAGACTGCAACCCGCCCCGCAAAACAAAATTTTCTAATTGTAACCGCCCCGCCCCGCGAAAAACCGCACCGCTCCGCTCCGCGAAAAACCGCCCCGTCCTGCCCCGCATATATATTTTTTTAATTTTTTTAATCCGATCTAGTAAACCAAGTAATTTTTTTTGTAATATACTTGTATCCGAGCATTAAAGGAGTGGTGAAGCATATACGATTGTATAGCATATACCAGATTACTAATGTAATTCAGGGTAGGAATGTGGATGAATAACTTCTTTCTTACAAATTCTTAGTTACTTATACCACTTTCCTGTAATAGCATGTAAAATTATTTACTTTACAAAGTTTTATTCATTTTGTGATGCATATCTATCTCATTTTAATTATTTGGTATTGAAATATACTAACCCGACTAATAAAAGTCAGATCTACTAAAGAGCAAAAAATAAAAATAAAAAAAACGTTTCAATTTAGTTTTTGCTAAAGAATTTCGTTTGTAAAGAATTAGAATGTTTGTTTTGACAAAGGAATAGGTGGATCTTGTCATTAGCAAAGATGAGTGTGGCACTACTCCCTCTTTTAATTATTTCATTTCATAGATATGCATCACAAGATGAGTAAAACTTTGTAAAGTAAATAATTTTACATGCTATTACAGGAAAATGGTATAAGTAACTAAGAATTTGTAAGAAAGAAGTTATTCATCCACGTTCCTACCCTGAATTACATAGTCATTGTACCAGAAATTTACACAATTAAGAAGTTTTTAATAACCCGCGATCCGCACCGCCCCACGTTAATTTTTTTTTTTTTAAAATTATGCCCCGCCCCGCAAATAATGTAACCCGCTCCGCCCCGCGAATACTGAAAAACCGCCCGCCCCGCCCCGCCCCGCCCCGCACAGTTTGCCATTCCTATATGTTGGTGGTTTTCGTTGGGGTCCCGGGGGCCGCGGGATGAATCCGGGGGTTCAAACGGACCATTTTGTGCCAAAAAGCACAGCTGATGTGCTGCAATAAAATTGCAGGTGATTTACTTATTGCGATCGCGTAGATGGCAACGCGATCGCGTAGTGTATCGGAGAGCTGAGGGGTTTTTGCTCTTCGCGATCGCGAGGTGCCGGATGCGATCGCGTAAGGTGAAGGTTGTGTGCATCACGATCGCAAGGTGCTGGATCCGATCGCGTAAGGTTGGGTCTGGAAGCAGTGCGATCGCGGGGTGAGTGTCGCGATCGCGTTGAATTGTTAAGCTAGTCATCGCGATTGCGGCTGACTCCACGCGATCGCGTAGAAGGAAATCAAGCCTGCCATTTGTACATCGCGATCGCGTGCCAAATGTTGCGATCGCGTAGAGTATCGATGCTTGGCAGAAGGGTTAAGTTCAGAACATTTCATCCGAGAACCCATTACACATATCCTCCATTTTTGAGTTCTTAGAGAGAAAAGTGACGGGATTTGAAGGGGATTTCACTTAGTAAACATTGGTGGTAAGCTCTTTGGTCTAAATACGTGATGTTATCTTAGAATCTTCAATTATTTCACTGTAAATGGGAGGATTAATGGGGGATTTTTGCCCTAAGCCTGTGTTATGGTAAATTATCTATTTGAATGGGCAAACGGAGTCCGATTTTGATAAACGTTATATGTATGGACTCATGTTGAGATAAGGGTTCCAAAAATGTAACTTTTGTAATTTTTTGAGAAGCTTACTAAAAGTCGAATTTGACAACTTTGTGGGTTTGGGTGTAAATCGAGTTATTTCGATTGGGTTATGTCTAACTAGCCTATATTGATGTATTCTTATTGATTTTGAGCAGATTTAGAATCCGAGGATATTGATTTGCAAGGCAAACGCAAAGAGAGCTAGGACGTCTACCGGTTCGACATGAGTGGTGGTAGTGAATGATGTACTAAGGGTTTGAAACCCCGTAATTGCACTATACAGTGCTATGCCGAGATGAAACACACGTCGTGTGACAAGCGTGGTGGTATTGTGACTGGGGATTTGGACTTGGTCCTTCCCATTTGATAGTATATTGTTTATCATGACTGAGATTGAGCTTAGAACTGTGTAATTGGGCTAGTAGCCATCTTTGGGGCCTTGTGCCGATCTGTAGAGTATTAGGGAAGCCTGTAGGGTTAGGTGACCCTTATATCATGCGGGATACATTCACTCAGCCATAATTATAGCTGTATAGCATGTCATGATCCAGTACTAGATGTGTACTTTGAGAGAGACTACCTGGGGGGGGGGGGGATTCCCTGTTCTAGCTGAGTGGGCATGAGAGGCCAAGTCAATATTGACTAAGATGGAGTCGAGGACCCGTTGTGAGGTATTGATATACATATATATATTGGATTGGGCTGCACGCCGCATATATATATATATATATATATATATATATATATATATATATATATATATATATATATATATATATATATATATATATATATTGGATCGGACTGCACGCCTATATATATATATATATATATATATATATATATATATATATATATATATATATATATATATATATATATATATATATATTGGATCGGACTTCACCCCGCAGTAATGTACTTGTGGATCGGACTGCACGCCGCAGTATCATTGCGCTTGGGCTGTAGGAGCTCATTCGGAGTCTGTACACACCCCTAGTGAGCGTCGTCGATGTTAAATGGATCCGGCTGCACGCTGCAGCGCTATATATATTAGATCGGATTGCACACCGCAATAATGTATATATTTGATTGGACTGCACGCCGCAGTAATATATATGTGGATCGGACTATACACCGCAGTATTATTGCGCTTGGGCTGTACGAGCCCCTCCGGAGTCTGTACACACCCCTAGTGAGCGCCGTCGACGTTAAATGGATCGGGATGCACGCCACAACGCTATATATATTGGATCGGGCTGCACGCCGCAGAGCTATATATATTTGATCGGGCTGTACGCCTCGCTATATATATTAGATCGGGTTGCACACCGCAGCGCTATATATATTGGACCGGGCTACACGTCGCATCATTTTATATTTATATATACATATATATTAGGATCGGGGCGCACGCTGCAGCAGTATGAGTGAGGTTTAGGTTAGTGTGGGATTATTGTGAGACAGTTGTGGACTGAAAAGTGTGGGATTATTGTGAGACAGTTGTAAACTGGGAATGGGCTAATCCCCGGGGAGATGACTTGCTTGTGAGGTTACCCTTAGAGCTGGTTAGTGATAGTACAGGTGTTCTTATTTTCAGTTGTTAGTTATTATTATTACTCACTGAGTTGATATATACTCACCCCACGCCCCTGCACTTTCTGTGCAGATCCAGGTGTTCAGGAGGGCAGTTGAGCTATCGCAGCTGCTTCATTACTGTTATTTCAAGGAGACTTCAAGGTAGCTGCCGGCGTCCGCAGGACCTGCTCTTCCTCTCTATCATTTTGTTATTTCTATTCTGCCTAGACTTGATTGTGTATGATACTTCCCATCTGTAGAGGCTCAGACTTGTGACACCACGATTGTTGGGCTGTATTTTGTATGATTCTGTTTTCACACTTATTGTTTTGATATGAAAACAAGCTGTTAATGTTAATTGATCAGTACTAATTAATAATTGGCTGGTAATATGAATAACATGGTCGGGCTTGCCTAGCAATGTGTTAGGCGCCATCACGATCGGGGTTTGGGTCGTCACAAGTTGGTATCAGAGCCTAGGTTCACAGGTCTTGCGAGTCATGAGCCGGTTTAGTAGAGTCTCGTGGATCGATACAGGGACGCGTGTACTTATCCTCGGGAGGCTGCAAACCTTTTAGGTAAGTTTCAATTCTTGAAATTCTTGTCGTGTGATTTTGTTAATTCAAAACTGAACTTTGATATTCTATTCTCTCGCGGACGGTGAGAAATCGAGCTTCCGGACTAGGTGGACAACCCCCATTGCAACCTACTAGAGGCCGTGGACGCGGTCGTGGTAGGGGTAGGGCAACTGAGGCAGTGCCAGCTGACCCACAGCCTCTAGTTGCTGAGGTCCCAACAGTACTAGTTCAGGCACCAGCTGTGCCCATTGCTATTTCGGGTCTACAGGAGACCCTATCTTAGATATTAGCGGTTTGCACTGGCCTGGCACATGCAGTTTCAGCTTCCACCGCAACAGCTACATCAGGGACCGGGTGTGGTCATCAGACCCCCGCAGCTCGCACTCCAGAGCCAGCAGTGCAGGGCCTGCAGACACCTGAGGCTCCTCCAGTTCAGCCAGTGGTCCTAGTACAACCAGTTGTTCAGGTTCAGGGGGACAGGGTCCCAGCTATGACTGACGACGAGCAGCGTCGTCTCGAGAGGTTTAGTAGATTATCTCCTCTTATTTTCAGTGGTGCTCTGGGCGAGGACGCCCAAGGTTTTCTGGACAAGTGCCGTCGGATGCTCCGTACGGCGGGGATATTAGAGTCCAGCGGTGTATCCTTTACTACCTTCTAGTTCCAGGGACCAGCCTTCGCTTGGTGGGAGGCTTATGAGCGCCGTACACCAGCAGGGGCAGTACCATTATCATGGCTAGAGTTCTCCACTATGTTCTCGAAAAAGTGGGTGCCTCGATCCCAGAGAGAGGAGATGCATATACAGTTTGAGGGGCTTCGCCAGGGAGACATGTCAGTATCGGAGTATGAGATCAGATTCACAGAGTTATCCAGATATGCACTGTGGTTGGTTCCTACCGACCGGTAGAGGATTGGACGCTTTGTTGATGGCCTTATTTATCCTATCCGTATTCTGATGACCTGAGTGAGGGTTTTTAGCCGCACTTTTGAGGATGTTGTGGATATCGCTCGCGACATAGAGACAGATCGTCGCAGGGAGTGAGAGGAGAGGGAGGCCAAGAGGCCTCGAGGATCAGCTAGTTCTAGTGGCACTCAGACTAGAGGTCAGGGTCAGCAGAGCCGAGGTCGCTCTTTTAGGTCTTCACAGCAGGCCTGATCAGATAATCGTGGGTCGTCTTTTGGCCGTGGTTATCGGGGTTCGCACCAAAGCCAGCCATCTCTCAGCGCTATTCCATCACAGAGTTCTTCACATGCCCCATCTGTCCAGGGTTCTTCTCGACCTAGTTCATCTGCTGGACACTCCGGTGCTAGGGGTTCTTATCAGTCCAAGCCCCCAGCACCTAGGAGTTGCTTCGAGTGAGGAGAGTTTGGGCACATCCGCAGAGAGTGTCCCCATTTTGTTTCCCAGGTGATATCAGCAGAGGGGGCAGCCCTCATTATCTGGTCCTTCTACTTCCGCACCCGCCCCGCCAGCTAGGGGTGAGGGTCAGGCAGCTAGGGGTCGCCCTTGAGGGGGAGGCCGGTCAGGCTAGATGCTATGCCCTTCAGGGCCGATCTGATGTAGTTGCTTCTGATGCTGTCATTATAGGTATTATTTCAGTCTGCCACAGAGATTACTTAGTATTGTTCGGTCCTGGTTCCACTTATTCTTATGTATCTACATATTTTGCTCATCATTTGGGCACGACCCGAGGGTGTCTTGCGTTGCCTGTGCATGTATCTACCTTGGTGAGTGATACCATTGTTGTGAACCAAGTATATCGGTCCTTTTTAATCACTATTGGGGGTCTGGAGACCCGAGTAGATCTATAGCTTCTGAGAATGATTGATTTTGATGTTATATTGGGCATGGATTGGCTATCTCCATGTCATGCTATTCTGGATTGTCATGCCAAGACAGTCACCTTGGCTATGCCGGGCATTTAGAGGGTCAAGTGGCGACTGATTATGTACCCAGAAGGGTAATATCTTTCCTCACGGCCCAACGAATTGTTGGGAAATGATGTCTTTCTTATTTGGCTTTTGTGCGGGAGGTCGGAGATGAGACTCCCAGTATTGATTCAGTTCCCATTGTGCGGGACTTTCCTGATGTATTTCCCTCAGATCTACCGTGCATACCGTCGGACAGGGACATCTATTTTGGGATCGATTTGGTACTAGGCACTCAGCCTATCTCTATTCTTCCATATCGTATGGCACCAGCTGAGCTGAAATAATTGAAGAAGCACCTCCAGGAACTCCTAGATAAGGGGTTCATTCGGCCGAGTGTGTCACCGTGGGGTGCACCGGTCTTGTTTGTTAAGAAGAAGGATGGCTCAATGAGGATGTGTATTGAATACAGGCAGATGAACAGGGTAATAGTAAAGAACAAGTATCATCTGCCTCGCATTGATGATTTATTTGATCAGCTCCAAGGAGCTAGGGTATTCTCGAATATTGATCTTCATTCAGGCTACCACCAACGGAAGATTAGAGAGTCTGATATTATGAAGACAACCTTCAGGACGAGGTATTGGCACTATGAGTTTCTTGTGATGTCTTTTGGGCTTACCAATGCCCCATCCACATTCATGCATCTGATGAACAGTGTATTCCATCCATATTTGGACTCATTCGTGATCGTGTTCATAGATGATATCCTGGTGTACTCCCGTAGCCAGGAGGAGCATGCCCAGCATCTTAGAGTTGTATTATAGATGTTGCGGGAGGAGAAGTTGTATGCCAAGTTCTCCAAGTATTAGTTCTGGCTCGAGTCCATGGCATTCTTAGGACACGCGGTGTCCAGTGATGGTATTCAGGTGGATCCGAAGAAGATAGAGGCGGTGCAGAGTTGGCCCAGACCGACCTCAGCTACTGAGATTCGTAGTTTCCTAGGATTGGCAGGGTATTATCGCCTATTTGTTCAAGGATTCTCTTCCATTGCTTCACCCTTGACTAGATTGATTCAGAAGGGTGCTCCTTTCGTGTGGTCCGAGGAGTGTGAAGAGAGCTTTCAGAAGCTCAAGACAGCATTGACCACAACACCAGTCTTTATACTTCCGTCAGCTTCAGATCCATATACTCTGTATTGTGATGCCTCGGGAGTTGGCATTGGTTGTGTATTGATGTAGGAGGGTAGGGTCATTGCTTATGCTTCTCGCCAGTTGAAGCCCCATGAGAAGAACTACCATGTACATGATTTGGAGCTAGCAGCCATAGTTCACGCTCTGAAGATTTGAAGACATTACTTGTACAGTGTCTCTTGTGAGGTGTATACTGATCAACACAGTCTTCAGCATATGATCAAACAGAAGGACCTTAATTTGAGACAGCAGAGGTGGCTGAAGTTGCTTAAAGACTATGACATCACTATATTGTACCATCTGGGAAAGGCCAATGTTGTGGCCGATGCTTTAAGCCGAAAGGTGGTCAGTATGGGCAGCTTAGCTTATATTCCTATTGGGGTGAGGCCATTTGCATACGATGTTCAGGCTCTAGCCAATCGGCTAGTGAGGTTGGATGTTTTTGAGCCGAGCCAAGTATTGGCTTGTGTTGTATGGCCCCGTACGAGGCGTTGTATGGCAGACGGTGTAGATCTCCCATAGGATGGTTTGAGCCCGGTGAGGATAGATTGATAGGGACTGAGTTAGTTCAGGATGCTCTGGATAGAGTGAAGTTGATTCAGGAGAGGCTTCGCAAAAACACAGTCTCGCCAGAAGAGTTATGAGGACCGTAGGGTTCGAGAGTTGTCTTTCATGGTTGGTGATAGAGTATTGGTGAAGGTTTAACCCATGAAGGGTGTCGTGCGGTTTGGGAAGAAGGGTAAATAGAGTCCCAGGTACATTGGTCCTTTTGAGATACTTAGGAGGATTGGGGAGGTGGCATATGAGTTAGCCTTGCCACCTAGTTTGTCCAGTGTTCATCCAGAATTCCATGTGTCTATGCTCCGGAAGTATATCGGGGATCCATCTCATGTGCTGGACTTCAGTACGATTCAGCTTGATGGTGATCTATCTTATGATGTGGAGCCAGTGGCTATTCGGGGTAGACAGGTTCGAAAGTTGAGGTCCAACGACATTGCTTTAGTCAAGGTTCAGTGGAGAGGCCGGCCCGTGGAGGAGGCTACTTGGGAGATCGAGCAGGAGATGCGGAGCAGATATCCTAACTTATTTGAGTCTCTAGGTATGTTTCTTAACCCGCTCGAGGACGAGCGTTTTCTTAAGTTAGGGAGAATGTGATGACCCGGCCCGTCATCATGTGAGTTATCACCCTTTTTCCCGGTTATATGCTAGTTCATATTTCAATATGTATGTTTGGTGAGTTTGAGTCAATTCGGAATGAGTTTGGTTGGAAATGAGACAAATAGTCTCTTAGAAGAAGGAACAATTGAGAAAAGTCAATCGAATATTGACTTGTTTGTTAGAGAGCTCGAAATCAAATTCTGATGATTCGGTCAGCTCCGGGAGGTCATTTGTGGCTTAGGAGAGCGATCGAAATTGAATTTGGAGGTTCGGTGTAGTTTTAGGCTTATATTGGCTAATGTTGAATTTTGGCGAAGTCCGAACGATACGTGAGATTTTGATCTGGGAGTCGGAATGGAATTCCGACAGTTGCAGTAGCTCCATTAGGTGATTTTGGATATGCCTACAAATCTTTAGGTCATTCGGACATCGTTTGGTCGGGTTTTTGATTGGATGTTGGTTTCAGAAGTTTTAGATGAAACTTAGGCTTGAATTTGCTTTGATTCGATGATTCCCGTGTTTAAGGGCGTGTTTTTATGATTGGAACAAGTTTGTATCATGTTTTGGAGTAGGTTGGTGGTTTTCGTTGGGGTTCCGGGGGCCTCGGGATGAATCCGGGAGTCCAAACCGACCATTTTGTGCCAAAAAGCACAGCTGATGTGCTGCAATAAAATTGCAGGTGATTTAGTCATCGCGATCACGTAGATGGCCATGCGATTGCGTAGTGTATCGGAGAGCTGAGGGGTTTTTTCTCTTCACGATCGTGAGGTGCCGAATGCGATCGCGTAAGGTGAAGGCTGTGTGCATCGCGATCGCGAGGTGCTGGATGCGATCGCGTAAGGTTGGGTCTGGAAGCAATTCGATCGTGGTGTGAGTGTCGCGATCGCGTAGAATTGTTAAGCTGGTCATCGCGATCGCGGCTGACTCCACGCGATTGCGTAGAAGGAAATCAATCTTGCCAAAATTTGTACATCGCGATCGCGTGCCAAAGGCTGCGATCGCGTAGAGTAACGATGCATGGCAAAAGGGTTAAGTTCAGAACATTTCATCCGCGAACCCATTACACATATCCTCCATTTTTGAGCTCTTAGAGAGAAAAGTGACGGGATTTGAAGGGGATTTCATCGGGTAAACATTGGAGGTAAGTTCTATGGTCTAAATACGCGATTTTATCTTAGAATCTTCAATTATTTCACTGTAAATGGGAGGATTAATAGGGGATTTTTTCCCTAGACCTAGGCTATGGTAAATCATCGATTTGAATGGGCAAACAGAGTCCGATTTTGATAAACTTTATATGTATGGACTCGTGTTGAGATAAGGATTCTGAAAATGTAACTTTTGTAATTTTTCGAGAAGCATACCAAAAGTCAGATTTTGGCAACTTCGTGGGTTTGGGTGTAAATTGAATTATTTCGATTGGGTTATGTCTAATTAGCCTATATTTATGTATTCTTATTGATTTTGAGCAAATTTGGCATCCGAGGAGATTGGTTTGCAAGGCAAGCTCAAAGCGAGCTAGGACTTCTACCGGTTCGAGGTGAGTTGTGGTAGTATATGATGTACCGAGGGTTTGAAACCCCGTACTTGCACTATACACTGCTATGCCGAGATGAAACACGCGTCGTGTGATGAGCGTGGTGGTATTGTGACTGGGGATTTGGACTTGGTCTCCCCATTTGATAGTATATTGTTTATCATGACTGAGATTGAGCTTATAACTGTGTAATTGGGGTAGTAGCCATGTTTGGGGCCTTGTGCCGATCTGTAGAGTAAGGGAAGCCTGTAGGTCTAGGTGACCCTTATATCATGAGGGATACATTCACTCAACCGTAATTATAGTTGTATAGCATGTCATGAGCCAGTACTAGATGTGTACTTTGAGAGAGGCTACCTGGGGGGGGGGGGATTCCCTGTTCTAGCTGAGTGGAGCTCAGAGGCCAAGTCTATATTTACCGAGATGGGGTCGAGGACCCGCTGTGAGGTATTCATATACCTATATATATTAGATCGGGCTTCACACCGCAACATTATATATATATATACATATATATATATATATATATATATATAGGATCGAACTGCACGCCGTAGTCATGTACATGTGGATCGAACTGCACGCCATAGTATCATTGCGCTTAGGCTGTAGGAACCCCTTCGGAGTCTGTTCACACCCCCAGTGAGCGTCGTCGACGTTAAATGGATCGGCCTGCATGCCGCAACGCTATATATATTGGATCGGGCTGCACGCCACATCGCTATATATATTAGATAAGACTGCACGCCGCAGTATTATTGCGTTTGGGCCGTAGGAGCCCCTCCGGAGTTTGTACACACCCCCAGTGAGCACCATCGATGTTAAATGGATCGGGTTGCATGCCGCAGCGCTATATATATGGGATCGGGCTGCACGCCACAACGCTATATATATTGGACCGGGTTGCACGCCGCAACATTATATATATATATATATATATGATGACCTGGCCCGTCATCATGTGAGTTATTACCCCGTTATCCTCGTTATCTGCTTGTTAATGTTGTAATATGTATGTTGGGTAAATTTGAGTCAATAGTCTCTTAGAAGAAGGAATAGTTGAGAAAAGTCAGCTGGATGTTGACCTATGAGTTAGCGAGCTCGGAATTGAATTCTGATGTTTCGGTCAGCTCCGGGAGGTCATTTGTGAGCTAGGAGAGCGATCAGGAAGTGAATTTGGAGGTCCGGTGTAGTTTTAGGCTTGAATTGGCCAAAGTTAAATTTTGGCGATATCCGATCAATAGGTGAGATTTTGATCTGGGAGTCGGAATGGAATTCCGACAGTTGCAGTAGCTCCGTTGTGTGATTTTGGATGTGCCTGCAAAATTTTAGGTCCTTCGGACGTCGTTTGGTCAGGTTTTTGATCGAGTGTTAATTTCGGAAGTTTTGAAGAAAACATACACTTGAATCCGTGTGTAATTGGTGATTTTGATGTTTAGGATGATGTTTTTATGATTGGAACAAGTTCGTATCGTGTTTTGGAGTATGTTGGTGGTTTTCGTTGGGGTCCCGGGGACCCCGGGATGAATTCGGGGGTCCAAACAGACCATTTTGAGCCAAAATGAACTGCTGGAATTTCTGCAATAAAATTGCAGGTTATTTTTTCTTTGCGATCGCGGCCATTGCCACGCGATCGCGTAGTGTATCGAGATGAGGCTGGGAGATTGTTCTTCGCGATCGTAGGAGGAGTGATGCGATCACGTGAGGTTGAGTGTTTGTTCATCGCGATCGCGAGGATATCGATGCGATCACGTAAGGTCTTGTTCATAAGCAGTGCGATCGCGATCTTTTTGATGCGATCACGTAGGTTCGCTGGGTTGAGCACTGCGATCGCGTCCAGGTCCATGCGATCGTGTAGAGGATCGCGATCGCGAGCCAAGGGCTGCGATCGTGTAGGGTAAAAATGCCTGGCAGTGAGTTGAAGTCCAGAAACATTTCATTACGGGTTCATTTGCAAAACCCTCCATTTTTGAATCCTAGAGAGAGGAAGTGAAGGGAAATAGTTGAGAGATCATCGGGATATTGTCGGAGGTAAGTTTCGTGGTTTAATTACACGCTTTTATCATGAAATCATGGATTATTTCTATGAAAATGGAGGATTTAATGTGGGTTTTAGCCCTAGGCCAAACATTTTAGAAAAATACCGATTTGAGCAGGCAAATGGAGTCCGAATTTGGTAAATTTGATATGCCTAGACTAGTATTGAGATGAGGGTTCCGAATATGTAACTTTTATAATTTTTCGAGAAGCGCACCAAAAGTCGGGTTTTGACAACTTTGTGGGTTTTGATACAATTTGGGTTATTTCGAATGAATTGCGTGAAATTAGCATATATTGATGCATTCTCTATGATTTTGAGCAGATTTGGCATCCGAGGAGATTGATATGCGAGGCAAGCGCAAGGCGGATTGAAGCTTCTACCGGTTTGAGGTGAGTGGTAGTAGTAAACAATGTACTGAAGGTTTGAAACCTCGTACTAGCACTTCGCAGTGCTATATTGAGATGAGACACGCGTTCTATCACGGGCGTGGTGACATTGTGATTGGGGGGTTCGGACTTGGTCCTTCTTGGCTAATAGAATACTGTGTTTAATGACTGTTAATAAGATTATAACTGTGCAATTGGGCTAATAGCCATGTTTGGGGCCTTGTGTCGATCTGTAGAGTATTAGGGAACCTATAGAGCTAGGTGACCCTTATATCATGTTGGGAACATACACTCAGCCGTAACTACAACTGTATAGCATATTACGAGCCAGTACTAGATATGTACTTTGAAAGATAGTACCTAGGGTGGAATTCCCTATTCTAGCTGAGTGAGCCTGAGAGGCCGGGTCTATATTGACTGGGATAGGGTCGAGGACCCATTATAAGGTATTATATATATATATATAGCTATATTGGATTGGGCTGCACGCCGCAGCAATATATATATTGGATCGGACTGCACGCCGCAGTAATATACATGTAATATACATGTGGGACGGACTGCATGCCGCAATATCATTGCGCTTGGATTGTAGGAGCCCCTTCAGAGTCTGAGTTTGCACACATTCTCAGTGAGCGCTGGTGAATATTATGGGATCGGTGTGCACGCCGCAGCAGTATAGCTATATATGTATATATATTGGATCGGACTGCACGCCGCAGTAATATATGTGTGGATCGGACTGCAGCGCTTGGGCCTAGGGAGCCCCTCCGAAGTCTATTACCTACTTAAATACTTATACATTATAGACATAGGTATGTGTCTTCATATATTGAGATGTCCGTACACCGTAGGGGTATGAGTGAGGGTTTGATCAGTGTGGGATCTTGTAGAGATAGATGTGGACTGGAGATCAGAGTACTTACTACAGTGATGACGTACCTGTGAGGGTTGCCTTAGAACTTTTAAGTGATAGCACAGGAATTCTTACTTTCAGTTATTGTTTATTATTGTTACTCACTGAGTTGAAATATACTCACCCCACTCCCCTGCACTTTCTGTGCATATCCACAGGTGCCCGAGAGCAGTTGAGACATTGTAGCTGCTGATCCTTGTCTACTTTTGCGGAGATTACGAGGTAGCTGCCAGCGTCCGCAGAGCTTGTTTTCTCCTTCTTTATCATCTTTTTGATTTCTTTTTGCCTAGACTTGTTTGTATTAGGAAGTTATTCTGTAAAGGCTCAGTCTCATGACACCACGATATGGTTGGGACCGTATTTTGTATGCTTTTACTATCTCGCTTATCACCTGATATGATCATTTGCTGTTTAAGTTTAATTTGATTAATTGGAATTAATAACTGGCTGGTATAAGGGATAATATGGTCGGGCTTGCCTAGCATGGTGTTGGGTGCCATCACGATCGGGGTTTGGGTGGTGAGAAGTTGGTATCAGAGCCTAGGTTAACAGGTCTCGCGAGTCTTGAGCCGGTTAGTAGAGTCTTGCGGATCAGTACAGGGACGCCTGTACTTATCCTCGGGAGGCTGCAAACCTTTTTAGGAAAAGTTTCAATTCTTGGAATTCTTGTCGTGCGATTACTTTTGACTTGAGCTGAACTTTGACATTCTATTCTCTCGCGGATGGCGAGAACTCGAGCTTCTGGACGTGGAGGACGACCACCACTACCACCTGCTAGAGGCTGAGGACGCGGTCGTGGTCGTGGCGGAGTTAGGGCAGCTAAGGCAGTACCAGCTGACCCACAGCCCCCAGTTGCAGAGGTGCCAACAGCACCAGATCAGGCACTAGCTGTGCCCATTGTCATTCCGGGTCTACAGGAGACCCTGGCTCAGATACTAGCAGTTTGCACTGGCCTGGCACAGGCGGTTTCAGTTACTACCGCAGCAACTGCATCAGGGACCAGGGGTGGTCATCAGACCCCCCGCACGCACTCCAGAGCTAGTAGTGCAGGGCTTGCAGATACCAGAGGCTCCTCCAGTTCAGCCTGTGGCCCCGGTTCAGCCAGCAAATCAAATTCAGGGGGACAGGGCACCAACTATGACAGACGATGAGCAGCGTCGTCTCGAGAGGTTCACCAGGTTATCTCCTCCAGTGTTCACAGGAGCTCCAGGCGAGGACGCCCAAGGTTTTCTGGACAAGTTCCGTTGGATGCTTCGTACGGCAGGGATCTTGGAGTCCAGCGGGGTATCTTTCACTACCTTTCAATTTTAGGGGCAAGCCTTCGCTTGGTAGGAGGCTTATGAGGGCCGCAGGCCAGCAGGGGCAGCACCACTATCATGGCCAGAGTTCTCCACCATGTTCTTGGAGAAGTGGGTGCCACGATCTCAGAGGGAGGAGATGCACAGGCAGTTTGAGGGTCTCCGTCAGGGGGATATGTCAGTGTTAGAGTATGAGATCAGGTTTATAGAGTTGTCTACGTATGCACCATGGTTGGTTCCTTCTGACAGAGAGAGGATTGGACGCTTTGTGGACAACCTCATTTACCCCATTCGTATTCTGATGACTCGAGAGAGGGTTTTGAATCGTACATTTGAGGATGCTGTGGACATTGCTCGCGACATAGAGACAGATCTTCGCAGAGAGCGGGATGAGAGGGAGGCCAAAGGGCCTCGAGGTGCAGCTAGTTCTAGTGGTACTCAGACCAGAGGCCAGAGTCAGCAGAGCCGAGGTCGCTCTTTCAGATCTTCGCAGTCGGGTCGCTCCGATTATCGCAGATGGTCTTCTAGATAGGGTTATCAGGTTTCGCACCAGAGCCAGCCATCTCTCAGTGCCATGCCAGCTCAGAGTTCTTCACAGGCCCCATCTGCTCAGGGTTCATCTCGGCTAAGTTCATCAGCTGGCCACTCTAGCGCTAGAGGTCCTTATAAGTCTCAATCCCCAGCACCGGGGAGTTGCTACGAGTGCGGAGAGTTTGGGCACCACCGTATGGAGTGTCCCCGTCTTGTTTCCAGATCTTATCAGCAGAGGGGGCAGCCCTCGTCATCTGGTCCTTCTACTTCAGTACCCGCCCCGCCAGCTAGGGGTGAGGGTCAGTCGGCTAGGGGTCGCCCTCGAGGGGGAGGCCGATCAGGCGGACAGGCTAGATGCTATGCTCTTCAGGGTCGATCTGAGGCCGTTGCTTCTGATGCAGTTATCACATGTATTATTTCAGTCTGCCACAGAGATGCCTCAGTATTGTTCGATCCTGGTTCTACTTATTCTTATGTGTCTACATATTTTGCTCCCCATTTGGGCACGACCCGAGGGTGTCTTGAGCTGCCAGTGCATGTATCTACCCCGGTAGGGGATACTATTGTTGTGGACCACGTATACCGGTCATGTTTGGTAACTATTGGAGGTTTGGAGACCCGAGTAGACCTGTTGCTTCTCAGCATGATTGATTTTGATGTTATATTGGGCATGGACTGGCTATCTCCATGTCATGCTATTATGGACTGTCATGCTAAGACGGTCACTTTGGCTATGCCGGGCATTCAGAGGATCGAGTGGCGAGGCACGACTGAGTATGTACTTAGCAGGGTAATATCTTTCCTCAAGGCCCAACGAATGGTTGGGAAGGGATGTCTCTCTTATTTAGCATTTGTGCGGGAGGTCGAAGCCCAGACTCCCAATATTGATTCTGTTCCCATTGTGCGAGACTTTCCTGATGTGTTTCCCTCAGACGTGCCGGGCATGCCGCCGAACAGAGATATTGATTTTGGGATCGATTTGGTGCTAGACACTCAGCCAATTTCTATTCCTCCGTATCGGATGGAACCAGCTGAGCTGAAGGAATTGAAGGAGCAGCTCCAGAAACTCCTAGATAAGGGGTTCATTCGGCCGAGTGTGTCACCGTGGGGTGCACCGATCCTGTTTGTTAAGAAGAAGGATGGATCTATGAGAATGTGTATTGACTACAGGCAGCTAAACAAAGTAAGAGTGAAGAATAAGTATCCTCTGCCTCGTATCGATGATTTATTTGATCAGCTCCAGGGAGCTAGGGTGTTCTCGAAGATTGATCTTCGTTCAGGCTACCATCAGCTGAAGATTAGAGAGTCTGACATTATGAAGACTACATTCAGGACCAGATATGGTCACTATGAGTTCCTCGTGATGTCCTTTGGGCTGACCAACGCCTCAGTAGCATTTATGCATCTAATGAATAGTGTGTTCAGGCCCTATCTTGATTCATTTGTGATTGTATTCATTGATGACATTCTAGTCTACTCTCGTAGCCAGGAGGAGCATGCTCGGCACTTGAGTATTGTGTTGCAGAGATTGAGAGAGGAGAAGTTGTATGCCAAGTTCTCCAAATGTGAGTTCTGGCTTGAGTTCGTGGCATTTTTAGGGCATGTTGTGTCCCGTAATGGTATTCAGGTAGATCCGAGGAAGGTCAAGGCAGTGCAGAGTTGGCCCAGACTGACCTCTATTACTGAGATCCGTAGCTTTCTGGGATTGGCAGGGTATTATTGCCGATTCATTCAGGGATTCTCATCTATTGCTTTACCCTTGTCTAGATTGACTTCGAAGGGTGCTCCCTTCATATGGTCCGAGGAGTGCGAGGAGAGCTTTCAGAAGCTCAAGACAGCATTGACCACAGCACCAGTCTTGATAATGTCGTCAGCTTCAGATCCTTATATTGTGTATTGTGATGCCTCGGGAGTTGGCATTGGTTGTGTGTTGATGCAGGAGGGTAGAGTCATTGCTTATGCTTCTCGCCAGTTGAAGCCCCATGAGAAGAACTACCCTATTCATGATTTGGAGCTAGCAGCAGCCATAGTTCATGCTTTGAATATTTGGAGGCATTACCTGTATGGTGTCTCATGTGAGGTGTTCACGGATCATCGCAGCCTTCAGCACTTATTCAGATAGAAGGACCTTAATTTGAGACAACGGAGGTGGTTGGAGTTGCTTAAAGATTATGACATCACTATCTTGTATCATCTGGGGAAGGCCAATGTTGTGGCCGATGCTTTGAGTCGGAAGGCGGTTAGTATGGGTAGCCTAGCTTTCATCCCGGTTGGGGAGAGGCCATTTGCTTATGATGTTCAGGCCCTAGCCAATCGGCTAGTGAGATTAGATATTTCAGAGCCGAGTCGAGTGTTGGCTTGTGTTGTTTCTCGATCTTCCTTATATGATCGCACCCACATTTGCTTGTCCTTAAGGACAGAGTGCAGCATAATGATGTTAGAGATGTGACTATCAACAATGATGGTGTTTTGAGGATGCAGGGCCGTATATGTGTGCCCAATGTAGATGGTTTGCGGGAGTTGATACTTGAGGAGGCACACAGTTCGCGGTACTCTATTCACCCAGGTGCCGCAAAGATGTACCAAGACTTGAGACAACACTACTGGTGGAGGAGAATGAAGATGGATATTGTTAGTCATGTAACTAAGTGCCTCAATTACCAGCAGGTCAACTATGAGCATCAGAGGCCAGGTGGTGTTCTTCAGCGTATGGTCATTCCCGAGTGGAAATAGGAGAGGATCACCATGGATTTTGTTACTGGGCTCCCTCGGACTTTGAGGAAGTTTGATTCTATATGGGTGATTGTTGATCGGTTGACTAAGTCCGCACATTTCATCCCAGTTTATACTACTTACTCATCGGAGCGGTTGGCAGTGATCTTTATTCGGGAGATTGTCAGGTTGCATGGGGTCCTAGTGTCTATTATATCTGACAGAGGCACTCAGTTCACTTCTCAGTTTTGGAGAGCATTTCAGCGAGAGATGGGTACGCGGGTTGAGTTGAGCACCGCATTTCACCCCCAGACAGACGGGCAGTCGGAGCGCACTATTCAGATCCTGGAGGATATGTTGCGAGCATGTGTGATCGACTTTGGTGGTTTGTGGGATGAGTTCCTGCCACTTGCTGAGTTTGCCTACAACAACAGTTATCAGTCGAGTATTCGGATGGCCCCGTACGAGGCATTGTATGGCAGACGGTGTAGATCCCCCGTATGATGGTTTGAGCCTGGTGAGGATAGGTTGATAGGGACTGAGTTAGTTCAGGATGCTCTGGATAGAGCAAAGTTGATCCAGGAGAGGCTTCGCACAGCACAGTCTCGCCAGAAGAGTTATGCAGACCGTAGAGTTCGAGAGTTTACTTTCATGGTTGGTGACATAGTATTGTTGAAGGTTTCACCCATGAAGGGTGTCATGAGGTTCGGGAAGAAAGGGAAGTTGAGTCCCGGGTACATTGGTCCTTTTGAGATACTTAGGAGAGTTGGAGAGGTGGCATATGAGTTGGCCTTGCCGCCCAGCTTATCCAGCGTTCATCCGGTATTCCATATGTCTATGCTCAGAAAGTATGTCGGGTATCCGTCTCTAATGTTGGACTTCAGTACGATTCAGCTGGATGATGATCTATCTTATGATGTAGAGCCGGTGGCTATTATGGGTCGACATGTTCAGAAGTTGAGGTCCAAGGATATTGCTTCAGCAAAGGTGCAGTGGAGTGGTTGGCCCATGGAGGAGGCTACTTGGGAGGTTGAGCAGGAGATGCGGAGCAGATATCCCCACCTATTTGAGCCTCCAAGTATGTTTCTTGACCCGCTCGAGGATGAGCATTTTCTTAAGTTGGGGAGAATGTGATGACCCGGCCTTTCATCATGTGAGTTATCACCCTATTATCCACGTTATCTGCTTGTTAATGTTGTAATATGTATGTTGGGTAAGTTTGAGTCAATCGGGATCGAGTTGGGTTGAAATTGAGAGAAATAGTCTTTTAGAAGAAGGAATAGTTGAGAAAAGTCAGCTGGATGTTGACCTATGAGGTAGAGAGCTCATAATCGAATTCTGATGATTCGGTTAGCTCCGGGAGGTCATTTGTGAGCTAGGAGAGCGATCGGAAGTGAATTTGGAGGTCTGGTGTAGTTTTAGGCTTGAATTGGCCAAAGTTGAATTTTGGCGATATCCGATCGATAGGTGAGATTTTGATCCGGGAGTTGGAATGGAATTCCGACAGTTGCAGTAGCTCCATTGAGTGATTTTGGATGTGCCTGCAAAATTTCAGGTCCTTCGGACATCGTTTGGTCGGGTTTTTGATTGAGTGTTAGTTTCGGAAGTTTTGAAGAAAACTTAGGCTTGAATCCATGTGTAATTGGTGATTTTGATGTTTATGATGATGTTTTTATGATTGGAACAAGTTCGTATCGTGTTTTGGAGTATGTTGGTGGTTTTCGTTGGGGTCCCGGGGACCCCGGGATGAATTCGGGGGTCAAACGGACCATTTTGAGCCAAAGGAACTGCTGGAATTGCTGCAATAAAATTGCAGGTTATTTTTTCTCTGTGATCGCGGCCATTGCCATGCGATCGCGTAGTGTATCAAAGTGAGGCTGGGAGATTGTTCTTCGCAATCGCAAGAGGAGTGATGCAATCGTGAGGTTGAGTGTTTGTTCATCGCGATCGCGAGGATATCGATGCGATCACGTAAGGTCTTGTTCATAAGCAGTGCGATCACGATCTTTTTGATGCGATCGCGTAGGTTTGCCGGGTTGAGCACTGGGATCGCGTCCAGGTCCACGCGATCGCATAGAGGAATGACTGGCCACCCAAAAGCTGTGCATCGCGATCGCGAGCCAAGGGCTGCGATCGCGTAGGGTAAAAATGCTATGGCAGTGAGTTTAAGTCCAGAAACATTTCATTATGGGTTCATTTGCAAAACCCCAGAGAGGAAGTGAAGGGAAATAGTTGGCAGATCATCGGGATATTGTCGGAGGTAAGTTTCGTGGTTTAATTACATGCTTTTATCATGAAATCATGGATTATTTCTATGAAAAAGGAGGATTTAATGTGGGTTTCAGCCCTAGGCCAAAAATTGTAGAAAAATACCGATTTGAGCTGGCAAATGGAGTCCGAATTTGGTAAATTTGATATGCCTAGACTCGTATTGAGACGAGGGTTCCGAATATGTAACTTTTATAATATTTCGAGAAGCGCACCAAAAGTTGGGTTTTGATAACTTTGTGGGTTTTGATACAATTTGGGTTATTTCGAATGAATTACGTGAAATTAGCATATATTGATGCATTCTCTATGATTTTGAGCAGATTTGGCATCCGAGGAGATTGATTTGCGAGGCAAGCGCAAGGCGGATTGAAGCTTACACCGGTTCGAGGTGAGTGGTAGTAGTAAATGATGTACTGAGGGTTTGAAACCCCGTACTAGCACTTCACAGTGCTATATTAAGATAAGACACGCGTTTTATGATGGGCGTGGTGACATTGTGATTGGGGTTCGGACTTGGTCCTTCCTGGCTAATAGAATACTGTGTTTTATGACTGTTAATGAGATTATAACTGTGCAATTGGGCTAATAGCCATGTTTGGGGCCTTGTGCCGATATGTAGAGTATTAGGGAACCTATAGAGCTAGGTGACCCTTATATCATGTTGGGAACATACACTCAGCCGTAGCTACAACTGTATAGCATATTACGAGCTAGTACTAGATGTGTACTTTGAAAGATACTACCTATGGTGGAATTCCCTATTCTAGCTGAGTGAGCCTAAGAGGCCGGGTCTATATTGACTGGGATAGGGTCGAGGACCCATTATGAGGTATTATATATACATATATATACCTATATTGGATCGGGCTGCATGCCGCAGCAGTATATATATTGGATCGGACTGCAGACCTTAGTAATATACATGTAATATACATTTGGGGCGGACTGCACGCCGCAGTATCATTGCGCTTGGGCTGTAGGAGCCCATTGGGAGTCTGCGTCTGCACACATTCTCAGTGAGCGGTGGTGTATATTATGGGATCGGGCTGCACGCCGCAGCAGTATAGCTATATATGTATATATATATTGGATCGGACTACACGCCGTAGTAATATATGTGTGGATCGGACTGCATGCCGCAGTATCATAGCGCTTGGGCCTAGGGAGCCTCTCCGAAGTCTGTATACACCCTAGTGAGCGCCGTTGACGTTAAATGGAGCGGGCTGCGCGCTGCAGCGGTATATGTATTGGAGCAAGCTGCACGCCGCAACATTACGCTTATTCATGTCCTATTACCTACTTAAATACTTATACATTATAGACATAGGTATGTGTCTTCATATATTGAGATGGCCGTACACCGTAGGGATACGAGTGAGGGTTTGATCTGAGTGTGGGATCTTGTAGAGATAGATGTGGACTGGAGATCGAAGTACTTACTACGGTGATGACGTACCGTGAGGGTTGCCTTAGAAGCTGTTAAGTGATAGCACATGAGTTCTTACTTTCGGTAATTGTTTATTATTGTTACTCAGCTTAGTTGAAATATACTACCCCTCTCCCTGCACTTTACGTGCGGATCCACGAAGTGCCGAGAGTAGTTGAGACATTGTAGGTTCGCTGATCCTTGTCTACTTTTGCGGAGATTACGAGGTGGCTGCCAGCGTCCGCAGAGCTTTGTTTTCTCCTTCTTTATCATCTTTTTGATTTCTTTTTGCCTAGACTTGTTTGTATTAGGATGTTATTCTATAGAGGCTCGGTCTCGTGACACCACGATATGGTTGGGACCGTATTTTGTATGCTTTTACTATCTCGCTTATCACTTGATATGATCATTTGGTGTTTAAGTTTAATTTGATTAATTGGAATTAATAATTGGCTGGTTTAAGGGATAATATGGTCGGGCTTGCCTAGCATGGTGTTGGGCGCCATCACGACCAGGGTTTAAATAATGACAATATATATATATATATATATATATATATATATATATATATATATATATATATATATATATATATATATATATATATATATTGGATCGGTCTGCACGCCGCAGCAGTATGAGTGAGGGCTAGGTTAGTGTGGGATTATTGTGAAACAATTGTGGAATGGAAAATGTGGGATTATTGTGAGACAGTTGTGGACTGGAAATGGGCTAGTCACTAGGGAGATGACTTACCTGTGGGGTTACCCTTAGAGCTATTTAGTGATAGAACATGTGTTCTTATTTTCAGTTGTTATTTATTATTATTACTCACTGAGTTAAAATATACTCACCTCACTCCCCTGCACTTTCTCTGCAGATCCAGGTGTTAAGGAGGGCAGTTGAGCTATCGCAGCTGCTTCATTACTGTTATTTCGAGGCGACTTCGAGGTAGCTACCGACATCCACATGACCTGATCTCTTCCTCTCTATCATTTTGTTATTTGTATTCTGCCTAGACTTGATTGTGTAGGATACATCCCATCTGTAGAGGCTCAAACTTGTGACACCGCGATTGTTGGGCTGTATTTTGTATGATTCTATTTTCACACTTATTGGTTTTGATATGAAAACAAGCTGTTAATGTTAATTGATCAGTACTAATTAATAATTGGCTGGTAATATGGATAACATGGTCGGGCTTGCCTAGCGATGTGTTGGGCACCCTCACGATCGGGGTTGGGTCGTGACACCACAACACTATTACCAACCCCAAGGCCCGCACTTCTCTGTACACCATGCCCACACACACCCCCAACATCCTACCCACGTGGCATGGCATACACCCACTCCACAAAATGGTTACCCAACTCAAAATACATACCCACCTCCAAGAGCTTACACGAATCCCCCTGGAGCGGGTTTATAATCCAACCATAATTTCAAGCAAGAGAGGGCACATAAGCAGGAAACTTTCTCCCCCATCGGAGAGTCATATGCAAACTTGTTTGAGAAACTGAAGCATTATAACTTGATTGCATCAGTCCCTCTGAATCAAGTGGACAAGCGTGCAAGAAGCTTTGACCCTTCTAAAAGGTGTGAATACCCTTCCAATTCGCAGGGGAACGATGTCGAAAGCTTCCGGGATTTGAAAAGAGAGATAGAAAGAATGATTCATGAATGAGTAATTGCGGTCCAGGACAGTGCTACCCAGAACATTACACAAAATCCTTTACCTGCACATGATGGTGCACATTTTGTGGGGAAGATCCATGGCGACAGGGAGTATGAGAATCAGCTCATAAATGTGGTGAATTGAGGCCCCGACAATTTTGATGGGCAAGGAAGTGGCTAAGATGTTGAGTTAGATAATTGGAAAGACGCTCCATCTCCTGGGTAACTAGAGTGGAGCTTTGGTGGTTTATTTTGTTGTCATTTCTGTTGTCTGGGTTATTCTCAGGGTTGTAATCCGGACATTGTCTTGTGACTCAAACCCTTCTATCTTTACACTTTGCTTTGTTTAGTCATAATAGCTTGTTTTAGTGCCGTCTAGGTTTGTTCTAGGGCTGTAACTAGTTGTTCTTGTGAGATGGGGGAAATCACAAGAACATACCCTTAAGATAGAAGGGTTTGAGTCAAGAAGTGTTTAACGGAAATCATTTCATCGTGTTTAAGGGTGCCGTCTAGGTTTGTTCTAGGGTTGTGACTAGTTGTTCTTGACTCAACAATTAAACACTTCTTGAAGGGCTGTGACTCAAACCCTTCTATCTTTACACTTTACTTTGTTGACTCATATATTCTTCTTGAGTTGTCCATTTGGGACTGATATTTGATTGTGAAAATAATTGTTGGTCTGGCTAGCCTAGATTCAGTGTCGGGCGCCATCACGACCGGATTTGGATCATGACAAATATATATATGGATCGGACTGCATGCCGCAGTGATATATATGTGGATCAGACTGCACGCCGCAGTATTATAGCGCTTGGGCTGAAGGAGCCCCTCCAGAGTCTACACACACCCTCAGTGAGCGCAATTATATATTATTGGATCGGGCTGCGCGCCGCACCAGTATATCTCTTATATTGGATCAGGCTGCACGCCGCAAAACTCATGAAGCAGATCAGAGGTAAATTTCTGTAACGACCCGGCCCGTCGTTACGAGAATTACCACCTCGTTACCTTGCAATTACATATCTTATGCTTTTATATCAGTATTAGAGTATATCGGGTGAGTTAGGAGTGATTTGGATTGAAAATGAAACAAATAGCATTTTTGAAGGAAGCTTGAATATGGGAAGTCAACCAAGAGTTGACTATTGAGTTAGAGTGCTCGGAACCAGATTCTGATGATTCGACTAGTTTCGGGGGATCATTTATGACTTAGGAGAGCAATCGGAATTGAATTCGGAGGTCCGGGGTAGTTTTAGGCTTGAATTGGCGAAGGTTGAATTTTGGCGAAAACCGGATGGTAGGTGATATTTTGATCCGGGGGTCGGAATGGAATTCTGACAATTTCTGTAGCTTCTTTATGTGATATTGGATATGTCTGCAAATTTTCAGGTCATTCGGACATCGTTTGATCGGGTTTTGGATTGAATGTTAGTTTTGAAAGTTTTGAAGAAACTTAGGCTTGAATTCGTGAGTAAATAGTGATTTTGATGTTTAGGATAGTGTTTTTGTGATTGGAACAAGTCCGTATCATGTTTTGGAGTATGTTGGTGGTTTTCGTTGGGGTCCGGGGGTCTCGGGATGAATCCGGGGGTCCAAAGGGACTTGGCAAAATCTGCAGAAAACTGCAGGTTTCTGCCCAGTCATTTTGACCTTCGCGTTCGCGTGACATGGGTCGCGTTTTCGAAGGCCAGGTGGGCTAAAGCATCGCGTTCGCGACAAGGTGGTCACGTTCGCGACAAGGTGGTCACGTTCGTGTAGGTCAGAGGGAGTTAAGCTTCGCGTTCGCGTGAGGGGGTGCCGCGAACGCTTAGAAGGATTTTGGGTGACGGGGAATCTTATTCATCGCGAACGCGTGGAGGAGTTCGCGTTCGTGTAGGGTAAGTCCGGGTCGAGCATCGCGAACGCGTGGGAGTCATCGCGTTCGCGTAGAGTAAAAGGGAGTTGTTCATCGCGAACGCACGGGAGCTCACGCGAACGCGTAGAACAAAATGTTCTGGCAGTGAATTTATATCACAGAACAGAGGGCTTACGGGTTTACACCCCCAAAACACAATTTTGAGCCCTAGAGAGAAGAAAACTCGAGGAGATCACTGAGAAATCATCGGTTATTCGTCGGAGGTAAGATTCTTGACTCAAAAACATCATTTTATGGTAGAATTAACATCGATCTTCATGAAATTGGGTTGAAATCTTAACGAAATGTGGCCTAGATATTGAAAACGGGATTTTGAGTTTTGGGAGGCCATTTGAACTCCGATTTTGATAAATTTTATGTGTACGGACTCGTGACGAGATGAGGATCGCGTTGGTGCTAATTTCGGAATTTTCTGAGTAGTGGGCCCGGGGTCGGGTTTTACCAACTTGGTGTATTTATGAGAATTTCTTGTAAATTGAAATGGGTTATGATTCTTTGACCCGTATTTGACATAATTATTGTGGTTTGACTAGATTCTACGCACGAGGGAGCTAAAAGCAAAGGAAAAGACATCGCGGACGAGTCTACGACCGGCTAGAGGTGAGTAATTTGTGTATATGGTAGCCTGAGGGTTCGAAACCCCGGCTTATCACATTGTGACGCCAGTAGGGCGTGGCTCGCACACCGTGGCAGGTGCGGGATTGATTGTGACTAGGGATTGAGACTTGGTCCATCCCGGATGTGAATAATATGTTGTTAGTGTTGGAAATACACTGTATTTGATATATTTGTGGGCGGTAAGCCTTGTTTGGGGCCTTGTGCCGATCTGTAGCGTCCTTAGAGGACAATATTTATGTGATAGCTATATTTGCTTAAATCACGGATCTCAGTCCTGGAAATTGAAATCACCTTTTGAAATGCTAAGTCACCGACTTTTGCAAAATTTAATAAAGTTAAAGTATTTTTCATAAATTATGAACTGGAATTAAGAAAAATGAACTGTTTTGTGACTTAATTGCTTATTGTGGACTGAGCATGGGATCGGGCTGCACGCCGCAGTGGTTGATATGAGGATCGGGCTGCACGCCGCAGCAGTATTGCGCTTGGGCTGTAGGAGCCCCTCCGGAGTCTGTACACACCCCCAGTGAGCGCCATCGACGTTAAATTGGATCGGGCTACACGCCGTAGTGGTTATGTGCATTGCATTGCATCTTTATTTGTTAAATTACTCTGTGGTAGCTGAATTGTACTATTGTTGCTAGTTCGTAGGAGATTCGGACTGTAGTGTAGCTTCATATTGTGGTATTATGTGGATTTCTTATTTTCGGCTACTTGTATATATTTATTACTCACCGAGTACTTAGTACTCACCCCTACTCCTGCACCTTTTGTGTGCGGACTCAAGTACTCAGGAGCAGTAGACAGGCAATTCAAGCGTTTGCAGTGTCATTTCGAGTTGCTGAGGTAGCTGTCTACGTTCGCAGAACCTAGCTTCTCCTCTCCTTTCCAGTCGTTATTTTGTATTTTGTATTCAGACTTGAGTATTTCTATACAGTACTCTCTATTCCTGTTGGGTTTTGTTAGAGGCTCTAGACTTGTGACTCCGGATCTTTGGGAGTGTCAGTATTTTGTTTATTATTATTATTATTCGAGTTCTTAAACTCATATATTCTTCTTGGGTTGTCCATTTGGGATTGGTATTCGATGTAATCAGAAATGGTTGGTCTGGCTGGCCTAGATTGATTGTTGGGCGCCATCACGACCGGATTTGGGTCGTGTCAAGTTGGTATCCGAGCCTAGGTTACTAGGACTCGCGAGTCATGAGCCGGTTTAGTAGGCTTTCGCGGATCGGTACGTAGACGTCCGTATCTATCCTCGGAGGGCTACAGAAACTTTAGGAAAAACCTTATTTTCTTGGATTCATATCGTGCGATTTGTGTTGTCATGAAATTAAAATTTTCCATGTTCCATTCTCTCGCGGATGGCGAGAACACGAGCTAACGGACGTGACGGACGACCACCATTGGCACCCAGAGGCCGTGGTCGTGGTAGAGGTAGGGCAGCAGTACCAGCACCTGCTGACCCGCTAGCTGACCAGACTCAGGGGTCAGATTCCTGCACCAGTGGCCCAGACTCAGGACCAGATTCCAGCGGCAAACGCTCCGGCAACTCAGGTTCAGGCACCGGCAGTGCCCATTGTCATACCGGGTCTTCAGGAGACCTTGGCTCAGATCTTATCAGTGTGCACAGGCTTGGCTCAGGTAGTTGCAGCTACTGCTGCAGTATCTTCTTCACAGGCAGGGGGAGGGAATCAGACCCCCGTGGCTCGCACACCCTAGCCAGTTCAGCCAATTGCGCCCGTTACACCAGCTCCTGCTTATATGGTTCCAGCTATGCCCGATGATGAGCATCGTCGTTTGGAGAGATTTGAGAGGCTACAGCCTCCGACATTCAGTGGTGCTGAGGGCGAGGACGCCCAGGGTTTTCTTGACAGATGTCAGCGCATGCTTCGCACCGCGGGTATTCTAGAGTCCGGCGGTGTTTCATTCACCACTTTTCAGTTCACAGGTGCAGCATTTCAGTGGTGGGAGGATTTCGAGAGGCGTAGGCCTGCTGGGGCAGCGTCCCTCACTTGGCAGCAGTTCTCCACGGTATTTTTGGAGAAGTACGTGCCTCAGTCTCAGAGAGAGGAGCTGCGACGTCAGTTCGAGTGGTTGAAGCAGGGAGATATGACAGTTAATCAGTATGAGATGAGATTCACATAGTTGGCCCATCATGCCATGTGGATAGTTCCTACAGACAGAGAGAGGATTCGGAGATTTATTAATGGCCTTATTTATCCTATCCACATATTGATGACCAGGGAGAGAGTTTCGGGAGTTACCTTTGAGGAGGTGGTTGATGCTGCCCGTCACATTGAGACGGATCGCCGCAGAGAGCGGGAGGAGAGAGAGGCTAAGAGGCCTCGTGGTGCTGGCAGCTACAGTGGTGCTCCGTCTAGGGGCCAACCTCAGCATAGCAGGGGTCGTTCTTTCGGGTCTCATCAGTCTGGACGTGCAGAGTCCGGTGGGGTTTCATCGGATCGTGGTCGTCGGGGCCATCGGGGTTATCGAGGGTCGGCGAGCCGTCGGCGAGTCGGCCTACAGCGAGTGCTCTTCCGGCTCGAGCTGCGCTCACTGCTTCCTCGGTACGGGGTTCGTACGCAGCGAGGGGTCCTCGGCGGCCCCCTTCTTCCGTCTTCGGGCCGTTGTTTTGAGTGCGGTGATTTGGGCCATATCGGGAGAGAGTGTCCTCAGTGGCTTCGTAGCGGTCTCAGTAGAGGGATCGGCCCTCGTCTTCTACTCCTGTTTCTTCGGCGCCAGCAGCACAGTCGGCTAGGACTAGTGGCCGGGTATCCAGAGGTCGCCCTAGGGGTGAGGATCGTGCTGGTGGAGGCCAGAGGCTCGTTTCTATGCTCTTGCGGATAGGAAGGATGCTAGTGCTTCGGATGCGGTCATTTCGGGTATTATCTCAGTCTGCCACAGGGATGCTTCTGTCTTATTTGATCCGGATCCACCTATTCTTATGTCTCTACTTATTTTGCACATCATTTGGGTATGACCCGTGGTATTCTTGCTTTGCCCGTACATGTGTCTACCCAGTGGGGGATACTGTTGTTGTGGATCAGGTATATCGATCCTGTATTATTACTATTGGGGGTCTGGAGACCCGAGTTGATCTATTACTACTGGGCATGGTAGATTTCGATGTAATTCTAGGCATGGATTGGCTATCTCCTTACCATGCGATTCTGGACTGTCATGCCAAGACAGGTCACACTAGCTATTCCAGGTAATCCAAGGATCGAGTGGCGTGGCTTGACTGATTATGTGTCCGACAGGGTGATTTCTTATATAAAGTCCCAACGAATGATTGGCAAGGGTTGTATATCTTATTTGGCCTTCATTAGAAATGTTGAGGCCGAGACACCCAGTCTTGATTCGGTCCCTATTGTGAAGGAGTTTCCGGATGTATTTCCAGCAGACCTGCCGGGCATGCCGCCTAACAGGGATATTGACTTTGGTATTGACTTGGTACCGGGCACTCAGCCCATTTCTATTCCTCCCTATCGCATGGCACCAACAGAGTTAAAAGAATTAAAAGAACAACTTCAGGAACTCTTAGATAAGGGTTTTTGGGGTGCACCGGTGTTGTTCGTGAAGAAGAAAGATGGCACAATAAGAATGTGCATTGATTACAGGCAGATTGAACAAGGTAACAGTGAAGAATAAGTACCCATTGCCTCGTATTGAGGACCTATTTGATCAGCTCCGGGGAGCTAGTGTATTTTCTAAGATTGATCTTCGATCGGGCTATCATCAGAGTTGAAGATCAGGGACTCAGACATTATGAAGACAGCGTTCGGGACGCGATATGGGCACTACGAGTTCCTGGTGATGTCTTTCGGGTTGACTAATGCCCCAGCAGCATTCGTGCACTTGATGAATAGTGTATTTTGGCCGTACCTTGATTCTTTTGTGATTGTGTTTATTGATGATATTATGGTATATTCACGCAGTCGGGAGGAGCATGCACAACACTTGAGAGTGGTATTGCGGAGGTTGAGAGAAGAGAAACTTTATGCAAAATTCACTAAGTGTGAGTTCTTGCTTAATACTGTCGCTTTTCTAGGACATGTAGTGTCCGGTGATGGTATTCGGGTTGATCCACGAGAAGGTCGAGGCGAGTGCGAGGATTGGCCTGCGGACGCTTCGCTCGGCTACGAGAGATTCGGAGTTTTCTCGACTTTGGGAGGCTATTATCGCCGGTTTGTTCAGGGGTTTCTCATCTATTGCTTCTAGAGTTGGACTCGGTTGTGTGTTGATGCGGGAGGGTAGAGTTATTGCATATGCTTCTCGTCGGCTAAAGCCCCACGAGAAGAACTACCTGTTCATGATTTGGAGTTAGTTGCTATTGTTCATGCCTTGAAGATTTGGAGGCATTACCTATATGGTGTATCTTGTGATGTATATACAGACCACCGCAGCCTTCAGCATTTGTTTAAGCAGAAAGATCTAAATTTGAGGCGGCGGAGATGGCTTGAATTGCTTAAAGACTATGATATTACTATCTTGTATCATCCGGGAAAGCCAATGTAGTGGCTGATGCATTGAGCCGGAAGGCTATTAGTATGGGCAGTTTGGCGTATATTCCAGTTGGGGAGAGACCCCTAGCAGTTGATGTTCAGGCGTTAGGTAATCAGATGGTAAGGATGGATATTTCTGTGCCCAGTCGGGTGATGGCTTGTGTAGTAGCTCGTTCTTCTTTATATGATCGTATTCGAGAGCACCGGTATGATGATCCACACTTACTTGTCCTTAAGGACAGAGTTCAGCATGATGATGCCAGAGATGTCACTATTGATAGTGATGGTGTATTGCGGATGCAGGGCCGGATATGCGTGCCCGATGTTGATGGCCTTCGTGAGTTGATATTGGAGGAGGCCCACGGCTCGCGGTATTCTATTCATCCAGGAGCCGCGAAGATGTACCAGGATTTGAAGCAGCATTACTGGTGGAGAAAGATGAAGAAAGATATTGTGAGCCATGTGGCTCGGTGTCTAAACTGTCAGCAGGTCAAGTATGAGCATCAGAGACCTGGTGGTGTATTCCAGCGTATTGTTATTCCTGAGTGGAAGTGGGAAAGGATAACTATGGACTTTGTGAGTGGACTCCCTCGGACAGCGAGGAAGTTCGATTCAGTTTGGGTGGTGGTGGATTGGTTGACCAAGTCAGCTCACTTCATCCCAGTGTGTACTACTTATTCCTCAGAGCGGTTGGCAGAAATATTCATCCGTGAGATAGTGAGATTGCATGGAGTTCCTATTTCTATTATATCAGAGAGAGGTACCCAGTTCACTTCTCAGTTCTGGAGGACATTTCAGCGAGAGTTGGGTTCATAGGTAGAGCTGAGCACAGCATTTCATCCACAGACGGATGGGCAGTCTGAGCATACTATTCAGATATTAGAGGATATGTTGCGTGCTTGTGTCATTGATTTCGGTGGTTCATGGGCTGATTATTTGCCTCTTGCGGAGTTTGCTTATAATAATAGCTATCAGTCCAGCATTCAGATGGCACCGTATGAAGCTTTATATGGGAGACGGTGTAGGTCTCCGGTCGGTTGGTTCGAGCCCGGCGAGGCTAGGTTGTTGGGGACAGAGTTAGTCCAAGATGCCTTAGACAAGGTGAAGGTGATTCAGGAGAGACTTACGCACAACTCAGTCGCGTCAGAAGAGTTATGCAGACCGGAAGGTCCGAGATGTGTCTTATTAAGTAGGTGAGAAGGTGTTGCTGAAGGTTTCGCCTATGAAGAGTGTTATGAGATTTAGAAAGAAAGGGAAGTTGAGCCCAAGGTTTATTGGACCTTTTGAGGTGCTTAGGAGAGTTGGGGAGGTGGCCTATATGCTTGCTTTGCCACCCAGTTTGTCGGGAGTTCACCGGTGTTCCATGTATCTATGCTCCGGAAGTATGTCGGAGACCCGTCTCATGTGTTAGATTTCAGCACGATACAGCTAGATGAGGATTTGACTTATGATGTGGAACCAGTAGCCATTTTGGGTCGACAGGTTCGTAAGCTGAGATCTAAGGATATAGCTTCAGTGAAAGTGCAGTGGAGAGGTCGTCCCGTGGAGGAAGCAACTTGGGAGACCGAGCAGGAGATGCAGAGCAGATATCCTCACTTGTTTGATGCTCCAGGTATGTTTCTTAACCCGCTCGCGGACGAGCGTTTGTTTAAGTTGGGGAGAATGTAACGACCCGGCTCGTCGTTACGGGAATTACCACCCCGTTACCTTGCAATTACATATCTTATGCTTTTATATCAGGTATTAGAGTATATCGGGTGAGTTAGGAGTGATTTGGATTGAAAATGAAACAAATAGCATGTTTGAAGGAAACTTGAATATGGGAAGTCAACCATGAGTTGACTATTGAGTTAGAGTGCTCGGAACCGGATTCTGATGATTCGACTAGTTTTGGGGGATCATTTATGACTTAGGAGAGCAATCGGAATTGAATTCGGAGGTCCGGTGTAGTTTTAGGCTTGAATTGGCGAAGGTTAAATTTTGGCGAAAACCGGATGGTAGGTGATATTTTGATCCGGGGGTCGGAATGGAATTCCGACAATTTGTGTAGCTTCGTTATGTGATTTTGGATATGTCTGCAAATTTTCAGGTCATTCGGACATTGTTTGATCGGGTTTTGGATTGAATGTTAGTTTTGAAAGTTTTGAAGAAACTTAGGCTTGAATTCGTGAGTAAATGGTGATTTTAATGTTTAGGATGGTGTTTTTCTGATTGGAACAAGTCCGTATCATGTTTTGGAGTATGTTGGTGGTTTTCATTGGGGTCCCGGGGGTCTCGGGATGATTTTGGACCATCAACCGGGCTTATGGGACTTGGCAAAATCTGCAGAAAACTGCAGGTTTCTGCCCAGTCATTTAGACCTTCGCGTTCGCGTGACATGGGTCGCGTTCGCAAAGGCCAGGTGGGCTAAAGCATCGCGTTCGCGACAAGGGCGTCGCGTTCGTGTAGGTCAGAGGGAGTTAAGCTTCGCGTTCGCGTGAGGGGGTGCCGCGAACGCGTAGAAGGATTTTGGGCGACTGGGAATCTTATTCATCGCGAACGCGTGGAGGAGTTCTCGTTCGCGTAGGGTAAGTCCGGGTCGAGCATCGCGAACGCGTGGGAGTCGTCGCGTTCGCGTAGAGTAAAAGGGAGTTGTTCATCGCGAACGCGTGGGAGCTCACGCGAACGCGTAGAACAAAATGTTCTGGCAGTGAATTTATATCACAGAACAGAGGGCTTACGAGTTTACACCCCCAAAACACAATTTTGAGCCCTAGAGAGAAGAAAACTCGAGGAGATCACTGAGAAATCATCGGGTATTCGTCGGAGGTAAGATTCTTGACTCAAAAACATCATTTTATGGTAGAATTAACATCAATCTTCATGAAATTGGGTTGAAATCTTAAAGAAATGTGGCCTAGATATTGAAAACGGGATTTTGAGTTTTGGGAGGCCATTTGAACTCCGATTTTGATAAATTTTATATATACGGGCTCGTGGCGAGATGAGGATCGCGTTGGCGCTAATTTCGGAATTTTCCGAGCAGTGGGCCCGGGGTCGGGTTTTACCAACTTGGTGTATTTATGAGAATTTCTTGTAAATTGAAATGGGTTATGATTCTTTGACCCGTATTTGACATAATTATTGTGGTTTGACAAGATTCTACGCACGAGGGAGCTAAAATCAAAGGAAAAGGCATCGCGGACGAGTCTACGACCGGCTAGAGGTGAGTAGTTTGTGTATATGGTAGCCTGAGGGTTCGAAACTCCGGCTTAGCACATTGTGACGCTAGTAGGGCGTGGCTCGCACACCGTGGCAGGTGCGGGATTGATTGTGACTAGGGATTGAGACTTGGTCCATCCCGGATGTGAATAATATGTTGTTAGTGTTGGAAATACACCGCATTTGATATATTTGTGGGCTGTAAGCCTTGTTTGGGGCCTTGTGCCGACCTGTAGTGTCCTTAGAGGACAATAATTATGTGATAGCTATATTTGTTTAAATCACTGATCTCAGTCCTGGAAATTGAAATCACACTTTTGAAATGCTAAGTCACCGGCTTTTGCAAAATTTAATAAAGTTAAAGTATTTTTCATAAACTATGAACTGGAATTAAGAAAAATGAATTGTTTTGTGACTTAATTGCTTATTGTGGACTGAGCATGGGATCGGGCTGCACGCCGCAGTGGTTGATATGAGGATCGGGCTGCACGCCGCAGCAGTATTGCGCTTGGGCTGTAGGAGCCCCTCCGGAGTCTATACACACCCCCAGTGAGCGCCGTCGACGTTAAATTGGATTGGGCTACACGCCGTAGCGGTTATGTGCATTGCATTGCATCTTTATTTGTTAAATTACTCTGTGGTAGCTGAATTGTATTGTTGATGCTAGTTCGTAGGAGATTCGGACTGTAGTGTAGCTTCATATTGTGGTATTCTGTGGATTTCTTATTTTCAGCTACTTGTATATATTTATTACTCACTGAGTACTTAGTACTCACCCCAACTCCCTGCACCTTTTGTGTGCAGACTCAGGTACTCAGGAGCAGTAGACAGGCAATTCAAGCGTTTGCAGTGTCATTTCGAGTTGCTGAGGTAGCTGCCTACGTTCGCAGAACCTAGCTTCTCCTCTCCTTTCCAGTCGTTATTTTGTATTTTGTATTCCGACTTGAATATTTCTATATAGTACTCTCTATTCCTGTTTGGTTTTGTTAGAGGCTCTAGACTTGTGACTCCGGATCTTTGGGAGTGTCAGTATTTTGTTTATTATTATTATTATTGGAGTTCTTAAACTTATATATTCTTCTTGGGTTGTCCATTTGGGGTTGGTATTCGATGTAATCAGAAATGGTTGGTCTGGCTGGTCTAGCTTGATTGTTGGGCGCCATCACGACCGGATTTGGGTCGTGACAACGCCGCATATATATATATATATATATATATATATATATATATATATATATATATATATATATATATATATATATATATATATATATATATATATATATATATATATATATATATATATATATATATATATATATATATGTATGTATAAGTAAGAATGATTTGTCGGGCTTGCCTAGCGATGTGTTGGGCGCCATCACGACCGGCAGGGGCGGACGCAGGGGGGCGCAAGGGTGTTCACCCGAATACCCTTCGCCGAAAAATTACACTGTTTATATAAGGAAAAATCTATTTTTTATCTCTATATATTAAGTTTTGAACACCCTTGACACAAAGCTAATGCTTGGCTCAGTGGTCAAGGGTGTTTAAAATTAGTAAAGGATCACGGTTCGATTCCCATGAGTTGCATTTCAAAATTTTTGAACACCCTTGCTATAAATCCTCCGTCCGCCACTGACGACCGGGGTTTGGATCGTGACAAATAAGTAAGAACGATTTGTATGTTGGAAAAGGTTACCTAAGTGAGGGTCATTTCAAGCTAAATGTAATAGCAGTTCCAATCAATAAAGTGAATACTTCTTCTTACTTTCTTGAGTCAAACACTTTATGGCATTCGCGTTTTGGTCACGTAAACTTCAAAATATTGCGGAAGATGATAAATCTAGAAGTTTTGTCAAAATTTGATTGCATCAATTTCAAATGTCAAATATGTGTGGAATCAAAGTATGCTAAGCATCCTTATAAGTCCGTTGAAAGGAATTCGAGTCCTTTAGACTTAATTCACACGAATATTTGAGACATGAAGTCAACACCATCTCCCGGTGGGAATAAGTATTTTATTACTTTTATTGACGATAGCACGAGTTACTACTATGTTTATTTACTTAATAGTAAAGATGAGACAATTGATGCTTTCAAGCAATACAAAAGTGAAGTTGAAACTCAACTAAACAAAAAGATCAATATGTTTCTAACCAACAGTTGTTACATTGATGAAAACAAATGGCATTTTAAAAACCTTTCTGAGTTTCAGTTAAGTATTAGGAGTAAAAATTTTCTTTAGAAAATGTCAAGCTTTTCATATCTTAAAGAGTGTTGACAGAGCTCATAGACATGGGGAACAACCGAGATCTCAGAAAATATTTGAATGTCCTTTGGGCCACTTGTAAATTGTTGTGAAGTTTTGATGGATCTAGTGTTGTTAAAGGTGCGCTTAAAGCGCGTTTAAGCCCTGAAGCGAGGTTCAAAATATGTTGAGCGTTTCACCTCGCTTTGTGGGCATTTTAGTATCGCATTAAAGCTCTAAGGTATACTTTTCCTCACCAATGAGTGTGTAATCTTGAAAAAGAAACCTTATACAATTGATATTTCACTTTATTTTAAATTATTATTAATTTTTTTGTCCATATATTTGTTATTAATGCTTATAATGATTACTCTAGGAGACTACATATATATTTTTACTTTTTCTCCCGTTATGTCTTTTTTCATTAAAGCCCACGCTTTATTTGTACTTTGCACTTGAAGCCTCAATGGACCTTAGAATTTTTTTTGCACGTTTTGCCTTTGATAACAATGGATGAATCTGCATGTCCAACGAGCTTTTCTTCTTCTATTTCTCAATCATTGGCTTTCCTAATAAGATAATTAGGAGCAAATTTCTAAAGCACTGATTTTCCTACTAATTAGCAAGCGGACATGTGATCACGAGTAAATCATTTTCAATTATGTACGACTTCAATTTAGTAGAAATTTATTGCTTACTTTAATTAATGGAATTGGTTACTGTATGCAGTGATGGAAGCATGATTTCTATGAAGGGTGTTAAAAAAAAGAAACTTAAAAAAAGATTATAGCTAATGAAATTTGAACCAATGATCTTACAAAGGTTTTGAACCCTCTTAAGCATTAAGCCATGCTTTTGGATTGTGTCTTGGGAATTCAAAACATAAGAGGGAAAATACAAACTATGTCCATTTATAAGTAGCTTATTACAAAAGTTGGCCAATTCATAAAATATTACTAATATTAGCCTATTAGCTATTTGTAGCCAAAAAGAGTTAAATTTTTTCTTTCTGTTGAGTGGCAGTTATTAGAATAGATTGGCTAAATCTTAAAGAGCTTGAATCATAATTTTGAGATGATTTGTAGAGTTTTGAGGTGGTTTGAATTGAAAACTCGAAGTAGAAGATGAACACGAACAAAATAATAAGTCTATCACACTGTGTATCATACATGTATTGACTATATATCACACACACACACACATATATATATATATATATATATATATATATATATATATATATATATATATATATATATATATATATATATATATATATATCCATGTATACTTGCGTGTAAGATATATGCGTGATACATTTTTGATACATGTGTCGCAAAAGAATTTTTCGACTTCAATTTTAACTACGAATTTGATACCAAATCAGTCCAAAATTACCTCCAATCTTCCTCAAATTTTGTATATTGACTCATTTATATATTTTCAGTGAATCTCAACCATATCCATTGAAAAAGGTAACTTTTTCTTAGATTTTTGGAATCTCGTAACATATTTTTTTTTATTTCATCACCTTATTTGCTATCTCATCCATAAAATTTCATTTCCGTATTGTATCTAATATTGTTAATCACGCTTAAAAATATGGAATGTGATCTTTTTTGTATGATTCTTAGAGTGAAAGAATCTTATTTCTTTGAGTTCTTAATTTTTATATGTGTTTGGCTAGTTTTGATAAATTTATGAGACATGGCTAGAAGTTGATAAATTAAGACTTTTTTGGGACTTTTCTATAAGACTCCTAACATACTATATAAAAATAAAAAAATAAAAATAAATTTGCTTTATGCTATATACAATATAATTGTTCTGCAAAGATGGTTCAGGTAAAACTCCTTCCGCTCCTAAATCCGCCGCTGACTGTACGAGCTGCTCAGTTTCGATTATTAGGTGTTAGCTCTTATGGTGTTTTTTTAAATTCTTTTTATTACGAAGGTGAAATATTGGACTCACCTTTCCTGCACGGTACATGGTAATACTCTTTCAGGGTCGTTTGGTTGGAAGGATGTTATCCCAAGATTAATTATCCCACAATTAGTTATTTTATATTTTCATGGAGATAAAAAATATATTATAATCTCGAAATAATTAATCACGAGATTAATTATACTGGAATTTTTTTCCAACCAAACATAGAATAAACTCTTCTTAAATTTAGTCTCGGAATTAATTATTCTTTGTCCCTCATATCAAACGAGCCCTCATAGTATAAATTACTCCCTCTATTTACTTTTAGTTGACATATATACTAAAAATAGATATTTATTTTTACTTGTCACTTTACTCACATCAAGAGAAGACTAAAAAAAAATTCTACTATATCCACCACTCTATTTATTACTCATTTCAAATTATTTTTTCAAATCCAATAAAATATGCATCAATTAATATGGGTATCATGGTAAATTATGCACTTTATTTATTATTATTAAGGGGCGTAAAAAATTAAAACGTGCTAAGTAAAAGTGAGGAGTATTTCTACATTTCTAACTCACGAATCACGATACCAAAAAAGTCCAATGAAACACAGAAAAGATGCAATCATATCATCATTTGTATATGTAAGAGAAAACTACCCTCTATAGACCCTCAAAATTTTAGTAGCTCATATTTTGTCCTACTTACAAAAAATGTCACGACCCCAAATCCGGTCGTGATGGCGCCCAGCACATTGCTAAGCCAGCCTGACCAATCCATATCAACCACGGAGCTAGAAGCTCTCTTTAACCCATTTAAGCAAATTAATTCAAGAAATAACAGCGATATATGTAACGAAAACGGGGGAACCAAGTCCCATAATACATCAACTCCCATAGACCAAGGGTCAAGAGTCATGAGCCTCTACTGAACATGAGTACAAAAAGGTTTACAAGAATACCAAGTGCGGAAAGAAATGTCAATACAAAATCAAAAGACAGTAGGAAGGAGTATCGGGTCCTGCGGACTCTGCAGCTACCTCGAATATCCACAAACGTCGCCTCGCACAGCTACTGGATCACTGCTGAGAGGTACCTGGATCCGCACACAAGGTGCAGGGAGTAAAATGAGTACTGCCAGACTCAGTGGTAATAAACAAGGGTAAGACAGCGCAGATAAGAAATCCGCAATAAAGCACTATGTAAAGCTATAATCAGCTACCCTGTCACAGAATCAATATTCACTGTACATGTACCAACAAATACCAATAAATAGCATAACAGCTAGCGGATGTAGCTAAATGCAATGCAATGCATGATATGACCGCTACGGCGTGTAGCCCGACTCCAATTTTGGGTACCCGTGCTCACTGTGGGGGTTCAGACTCCGGAGGGGCTCCTACAGCCCAAGCACATCTCATAGAGATATTCCTGCGGCGTGCAGTCCAATCCAACATATATCCTGCTGCAGCGCGCAGCCCGATCCACTACTAGTCAGCTAATATGCAGATACAGCCTCGCAGGCTCAAAAATAGTTTTTGAAAACTCTTTTATCATTTTTCAGTTGGAAAACAATAATACCAAGTTCCAGAGATTGGAATTAGCATAATAACAAAATAGCTGCGGACTAGTAGTAAACTAGCATGTCTATATGATAAGACAATGATAACGATCCTCGCGGGATCCAATAACTGGCTCACGGCCCACATGTATAATCAAGCGCCCAAGAAGGGGGTTCCTCGGCTCAAGAGTAGCCATTATCACAATATATATATATGCAACCATCCGAGAAGGAGGTTCGACGGCTCTAGAATAGCCAATAATACAATATCAACAGGTCGGACTAATATATAGTCTCCCCAATCACAATCGACCCCGCACTCACAAGTGAGTACGTGTCTCGCCGCTATACAACGTCACAAAGTGGTATACCGGGGTTTCGAACCCGCCGGTCATCACCCACATCTATTACTCACCTCAATACAGCGCGACGACTACTCCGTAATGCCCTTTCCACGAGAATCAAGCTCCGCACGCGTAGAATCTGATCAAATACAGTAAAAATACAACAATTTAGGCCAATGGGACGACACCCAATCAATACAACTCAATTTACATCAAAATTCCCAAAGTTGTCAAAACCCGAGCCCCGGGCCCACATTCCGAAAATTTACGAAATTCACATTTCTGGAACCCTCGTCTCAATACGAGTCTAAGCATATCAATTTTACCAAAATCGGACTCCATTTGCCCGTTCAAAACCTTGATTTTCTAAAGTCCAAGACTAGGGCTAAATCCTCCATAATTACCCCAAATTCTTCCATTTTCATGATATAATTGCATGATATTATCAATACTAATCATAATATGAGTTCATAGCTGATTACCTGATGATTTCCCTTGATTTCCTCCTCAAAATCGCCCAAAATCGCCCTTAAGCCGAGACCCCCAAATGTTAAAATGTTTCTGAAATTTTCTAACTTCCGATACATTTACTTACAGCGATTTTCGCTTCTGCGGAAGAATTTCCGCTCCTACGAGTCCGTATCCGCGACCAAAGGGTCGCTTCAGCGGTTCCAGGCCTAGCCGGCCATTTCCGCTTCTGCGAACAAAGGGTCGCTTAAGCGGACCCGCTTCTGCGAAGAAGCTCTCGCTTCTGCGGACTCATCCGCCTCTGCGCATCCCTGACCACTTCTGCGGTATCGCCCAAGCGGAGAAACGTCCGCTTCTGCGGACCATGCCCCAATTGCCCTCGTCCGCTTCTGCGATCATGGGGTCGCACCAGCGACCCCGCTTCAGCGGAAAGGCGTCCGCTTCTGCGAAACACCCGCTCCTGCGCTCCCATATCCGCTTCTGCGGACTCGCTCCTGCGACCAAAATTCCGCAGGAGCGGAAACAACAGAACCAGAACACAAGTCTGCAATTTTCCACATTTTTCTTCCGTTTAACCATCCGAAAACACCCCGAGGCCCCCGGGACCTCATCCAAACATACCAACACATCTTAATACCTTATTCGAACTTGCTCCAATTCTCAAAACACGTCTAACAACATCAAAACTCATAATTCGCATCGAATTCAAGCCTAAATTCCTTAAAACATTCCAAATTACACACTCAATCAAAAAAACCCGACCAAACGACGTCCGAATGGCCTGAAATTTTGCAGGCACATCCAAAATCACCTAACGGAGCTACTGCAACTGTCGGAATTCTATTCCGACTCCCGGATCAAAATCTCACCTACCGTTCGGATTTCGTCAAAATTCAACCTTAGCCAATTCAAGCCTATTTCTACACCGGGCCTCCAAATTCAATTCCGATCGCTCCCCTAAGTCACAAATCACCTTCCGGAACTAACCGAATCATCGGAATCCAATTCCGAGCCCTCTAACCAAATAGTCAACTCCGGGTTGACTTTCCTTATTCAAGTTTCCTTCACAAAGGCTATATGCCTCATTTTCAATCTAATTCACTCCTAACTCATCCGATAGGCTTTAACATTGATATAAAATCATAAAACATGTATTTACAACATAACGGGGTGGTAATTACCGTGACGACGGGCCGGGTCGTCACAAAAAATGACCCTTCGGCCCAAACATATTGCATATAGTAGCCGAAAGGAATATACCTGAAGTCTCAAACAAGTGAGGGTAACTGCTCCGCATCTCCTGCTCGATCTCCCAAGTGGCCTCCTCCACGGGTCGACCTCTCCACTGAACCTTAACTGATGCAATCTCCTTAGACCTCAATTTTCTTACCTAACGTCCCAAAATGGCAATAGGCTCCACATCATAGGATAGATCACCATCAAGCTGAATGGTACTGAAGTCTAATACATGAGACGGATCTCCAATGTACTTCCGGAGCATAGACACATGGAATACCGGATGAACGCTGGATAAGCTGGGCGGCAAGGCCAACTCATATGCCACCTCTCCAACTCTCCTAAGTATCTCAAAAGGACCAATGTACCCGGGACTCAACTTTCCTTTCTTCCCAAACCTCATGACACCCTTCATAGGTGAAATCTTCAACAATACTCTGTCACCCACCATGAAAGACAACTCTCGAACTCTACGGTCCGCATAACTCTTCTGACGAGACTGTGCTGTACGAAGCCTCTCCTGGATCAACTTTGCTCTATCCGGAGCATCCTGGACTAACTCAGTCCCTATCAATCTAACCTCACCAGGCTCAAACCATCCCACGGGGGATCTACACCGCCTGCCATACAATGCCTCATACGGGGCCATCCGAATACTCGACTGATAACTGTTGTTGTAGGCAAACTCAGCAAGTGGTAGGAACTCATCCCACGAACCACCAAAATCAATCACACAAGCTCTCAACATATCCTCCAAGATCTGAATAGTGCGCTCAGACTGCCCGTCTGTCTGGGGGTGAAATGCTGTACTCAACTCAACCCGCGTACCCATCTCTCGCTGAAATGCTCTCCAAAACTGAGAAGTGAACTGAGTACCCCTGTCGGATATGATAGACACTGGAACTCCATGCAACCGAACAATCTCTCGAATAAAGATCGCTGCCAACCGCTCCGATGAGTAGGTAGTACTAACCGGAATGAAGTGAGCTGACTTGGTCAGTCTATCCACAATCACCCATACAGAATCAAACTTCCTCGCCGTCCGAGGGAGTCCAGTAACAAAGTCCATAGTGATCCTCTCCCATTTCCACTCGGGAATATCAATGCGCTGAAATACACCACCGGGCCTCTGATGCTCGTACTTAACCTGCTGACAGTTGAGGCACCGTGCTACATGTCTGACAATGTCCATTTTCATCTTTCTCCACCAATAGTGCTGTTTCAAATCTTGATACATCTTCGCGGCTCCTGGATGGATAGAATACCGCGAGCTATGGGCCTCTTCCAGAATCAACTCACGAAGGCCATCAACATTGGGCACACATATCCGGCCCCGCATCCTCAATACGCCGTCACTATCAATGGTGACATCTCTAGCATCATCATGCTGAACTCTGTCCCTAAGGACAGCCAAATGTGGATCATCATACTGGCGCTCACGAATACGATCATATAGAGATGACCGAGATACAACACAAGCCAATACCCTGCCGGGCTCCGAAATATCTAACCTCACTAGCCGATTGGCTAGCACTTGAACATCATAAGCAAATGGCCTCTCCTCAGCTGGAATATATGCCAAGCTCCCCATACTGACCGCCTTCCGGCTCAAAGCATCGGCCACCACATTGGCCTTCCCCGGATGATATAATATAGTAATGTCATAATCCTTCGGCAACTCAAGCCATCTCCGCTGTCTCAAATTAAGGTCTTTCTGTTTGAACAAGTGCTGGAGACTACGATGGTCGATATACACCTCACAAGACACACCGTACAAGTAGTGCCTCCAAATCTTCAAGGCATGAACAATGGCGGCTAGCTCCAAGTCATGAACAGGATAGTTCTTCTCATGCGGCTTCAACTGCCGAGAAGCATAAGCAATTACCTTTCCTTCCTGCATCAACACACAACCTATCCCCACTCTCGAGGCATCACAATAAACAGTATATGAACCTAAAGCTGATGGCAATACTAACACTGGAGCTGTGGTCAAAGCTGTCTTGAGCTTCTGAAAGCTCTCCTCGCACTCATCCGACCACACGAATGGTGCACCCTTCCGGGTCAATTTAGTCAATGAAGAAGCAATGGATGAAAATCCCTGAACAAACCGGCGATAATACCCCGCCAAACCAAGAAAACTCCTGATCTCTGTAGCTGAGGACGGTCTAGGCCAACTCTGCACCGCCTCTATCTTTTTCTGATCAACCTGAATACCATCACGAGACACCACATGTCCCAAAAATGCTACGGACTCGAGCCAAAACTCGCACTTGGAGAATTTAGCGTATAGCTTCTCCTCCCTCAATCTCTGCAACACAATACTCAAATGCTGAGCATGCTCCTCCTGGCTACGGGAGTAGACTAGAATGTCATCAATGAACACAATCACAAATAAATCCAAATAAGGCCCGAACACACTGTTCATCAGATGCATAAATGCTGCTGGGGCGTTGGTCAGCCCAAACGACATCACAAGGAACTCATAATGACCATATCGGGTCCGAAATGCAGTCTTCATAATGTCAGACTCTCTAATCTTCAGCTGATGGTAGCCTGAACGAAGATCAATCTTCGAGAACACCCTAGCTCCCCGGAGCTGATCAAATAAATCATCAATACGAGGCAGAGGATACTTATTCTTCACTGTTACTTTGTTTAGCTGCCTATAGTCAATACACATCCTCATAGATCCGTCCTTCTTCTTAACAAACAGGACTGGTGCACCCCACGGCGACACACTCGGCCGAATAAACCCCTTATCTAGGAGTTCTTGGAGCTGCTCCTTCAATTCCTTCAACTCAGCTGGTGCCATCCGATACGGAGGAATAGAAATAGGCTGAGTGCCAGGCACCAAATCGATACCAAAATCAATATCCCCGTCCGGCGGCATGCCCGGCAGGTCTGAGGGAAACACATCTGGAAAATCCCTCACAACAGGTACAGAATCAATGCTAGGAGACTCAGCTCCCACATCTCTCACAAAAGCTAAGTACGATAAACACCCTTTTTCAACCATCTTCTGAGCTTTTAAGAACGAAATAACACGGCTAGGGACGAAATCAGTCGAACCCCGCCACTCAATCCGAGAAATACCAGGAATGGCCAACGTAACTGTCTTAGCATGACAGTCCAATATAGCATGGTACGGAGACAACCAGTCCATACCCAATATAACATCAAAGTCCACCATGCCCAACAATAACAAATCTGCCTGGGTCTCCAGACCCCCAATAGATATAACACGGGATCTATAGACATGATCCACAACAATCGTATCACCCACGGGGGTGGATACATGAACAGGTAAATCAAGACTACCACGAGTCGCACCCAAATGATGTGCAAAATAAGAGGACACGTAAGAATATGTGGACCCTGGATCAAATAGAACAGAGGCATCTCCGTGACAGACAGAAATGATACCTGTAATCACAGCATCGGAGGCAACTGCATCACGCCCGTCGTGAAGTGCATAGAACCGTGCTCGGCCTCCACCGGATCTCTCCTCGCCCCTGGGGCGTCCACGAGAAGACCGACCTCCACCTCTACTAGACCGAGATGGTGCTGAAGAGGAGGGCTGATCCCTCTGCTGAGTCCCGCCCCTACGTAGTCGAGGGCAATGTCTCCTCACGTGGCCAAACTCACCACACTCATAACATGCACCCGGTGCCGGAGAAGTAGGTGCCGCACTCGAGCCGGGAGGGCACTAAGTGATGACCGACCCTCTGCTGAAACCCCCGTCGACCACGACCATGAGAACCTCCGCTCCGCTCCGGGCGGCCCGAACGAGAAGGTCCAGATGAGCGACCTCTGCTGCTCCGCCGGGAATGCCCTCTAGATGGAGCACCACCGAAATTGCTCGAACCACGAGGCCTCTTGGCCTCCCGCTCCTCTCTCTCTCGGCGACGATCCGCCTCAATGGAGCGTGCCATATCAGCTCCCTGCTCAAACGATGATGACAGAACTCGCTCGCTGGTCATAAGAATACGGATAGAGTAGTTGAGGCCATCAATGAACCTCCCGATCCTCTCCCTCTCAGTGGGGATCATCCATGTGGCATGCCTAGCCAACTGAGTGAATCTAAGCTCATACTGAGTCACAGACATGTCGCCCTGAATCAACCACTCGAACCGGCGACGTAGCTCCTCGCGACGAGACCGAGGTACATATTTCTCTAGAAAGAGAGTAGAGAACTGCTGCCATGTGAGAGGTGCTGCTCTTGCGTGCCTACGCCTCTCAAACTCCTCCCACCAATCAAATGCGGGACCGGTAAACTGAAATGTAGTAAATGAAACTCCGCCGGACTCAAGAATACCAGCCGTACGCAGCATCTTCTGGACACTTATCCAAGAAACCCCGGGCATCCTCGCCCTCAACACCACCGAAATGGGGTGGTCGAAGTCTACCAAATCTCTCCAGGCGACGCCGCTCGTCCTCGGGCATAACCTCAACCATATGCTCGGAGCTGGAGCTGGTGCGGTTGGAGGAATAACCGGTGCAACTACCCGAGCGGGGACCACCTTCGGCATCCGAAGTCCCCGAACAACCGGATCGGGTGTGCGAGCCGCAGGGGTCCGCCGACCACCCCCCGACCGAGATGTCGCTACGGTAGCCGGTAGCTGATACTACCCGAGCCAAACCGGAACACACCGATAATATCCGAGCAAGAGTCTCCTGAAGACCAGGAATAGCAATAGATATAGTCCGGCCCTGAACTGGGGCTGCTGGAGCATCAACCACTGGGGGCTGCTCCTGAACTGGTACAACAGGCGGGTCAGCTGGCACTGCCTCAGCCGCCCTACCTCTACCTCTAGTACGACCGCGCCCACGGCCTCTAACAGGTGGCAATGGAGGTCGTCCACCTCGTCCTGATGCTCGCGTTCTCGCCATCTGCGGGAGAATAGAATATAGAAGTTCAGTTCTCAGAACAACAAGATCGCACGACAGAGTTCAAGAAAAGTGAAGTTTTCCTAAAGGTTCGCAGCCTCCCGAGGATAAGTACAGGCGTCCCCGTACCGATCCACAAGACTCTACTAACCGGCTCAAGACTCATGAGACCTAGTAAACCTAGGCTCTGATACCAACTTGTCACGACCCCAAATCCGGTCGTGATGGCGCCCAGCACATTGCTAAGCCAGCCTGACCAATTAATAACAATAACGGAGCTAGACGCTCTCTTTAACCCATTTAAGCAAGTTAAATCACGAAGCAATAACGATACAAATAACGAAAACAGGGAACCAAGTCCCATAATACATCAACTCCCATAGACCAAGGGTCAAGAGTCATGAGCCTCTACCGAACATGAGTACAAAAAGGTTTACAAGAATACCAAGTGCGGAAAGAAATGTCAATACAAAATCAAAAGACAGTAGGAAGGAGTATCGGGTCCTGCGGACTCTGCAGCTACCTCGAATATCCACAAACGTCGCCTCGCACAGCTACTGGATCACTGTTGAGAGGTACTTGGATCTGCACACAAGGTGCAGGGAGTAAAATGAGTACTGCCAGACTCAGTGGTAATAAACAAGGGTAAGACAGCGCAGATAAGAATTTTTTTTGCACGTTTTGCCTTTGATAACAATGGATGAATCTGCATGTCCAACGAGCTTTTCTTCTTCTATTTCTCAATCATTGGCTTTCCTAATAAGATAATTAGGAGCAAATTTCTAAAGCACTGATTTTCCTACTAATTAGCAAGCGGACATGTGATCACGAGTAAATCATTTTCAATTATGTACGACTTCAATTTAGTAGAAATTTATTGCTTACTTTAATTAATGGAATTGGTTACTGTATGCAGTGATGGAAGCATGATTTCTATGAAGGGTGTTAAAAAAAAGAAACTTAAAAAAAGATTATAGCTAATGAAATTTGAACCAATGATCTTACAAAGGTTTTGAACCCTCTTAAGCATTAAGCCATGCTTTTGGATTGTGTCTTGGGAATTCAAAACATAAGAGGGAAAATACAAACTATGTCCATTTATAAGTAGCTTATTACAAAAGTTGGCCAATTCATAAAATATTACTAATATTAGCCTATTAGCTATTTGTAGCCAAAAAGAGTTAAATTTTTTCTTTCTGTTGAGTGGCAGTTATTAGAATAGATTGGCTAAATCTTAAAGAGCTTGAATCATAATTTTGAGATGATTTGTAGAGTTTTGAGGTGGTTTGAATTGAAAACTCGAAGTAGAAGATGAACACGAACAAAATAATAAGTCTATCACACTGTGTATCATACATGTATTGACTATATATCACACACACACACACACACACATATATATATATATATATATATATATATATATATATATATATATATCCATGTATACTTGCGTGTAAGATATATGCGTGATACATTTTTGATACATGTGTCGCAAAAGAATTTTTCGACTTCAATTTTAACTACGAATTTGATACCAAATCAGTCCAAAATTACCTCCAATCTTCCTCAAATTTTGTATATTGACTCATTTATATATTTTCAGTGAATCTCAACCATATCCATTGAAAAAGGTAACTTTTTCTTAGATTTTTGGAATCTCGTAACATATTTTTTTTTATTTCATCACCTTATTTGCTATCTCATCCATAAAATTTCATTTCCGTATTGTATCTAATATTGTTAATCACGCTTAAAAATATGGAATGTGATCTTTTTTGTATGATTCTTAGAGTGAAAGAATCTTATTTCTTTGAGTTCTTAATTTTTATATGTGTTTGGCTAGTTTTGATAAATTTATGAGACATGGCTAGAAGTTGATAAATTAAGACTTTTTTGGGACTTTTCTATAAGACTCCTAACATACTATATAAAAATAAAAAAATAAAAATAAATTTGCTTTATGCTATATACAATATAATTGTTCTGCAAAGATGGTTCAGGTAAAACTCCTTCCGCTCCTAAATCCGCCGCTGACTGTACGAGCTGCTCAGTTTCGATTATTAGGTGTTAGCTCTTATGGTGTTTTTTTAAATTCTTTTTATTACGAAGGTGAAATATTGGACTCACCTTTCCTGCACGGTACATGGTAATACTCTTTCAGGGTCGTTTGGTTGGAAGGATGTTATCCCAAGATTAATTATCCCACAATTAGTTATTTTATATTTTCATGGAGATAAAAAATATATTATAATCTCGAAATAATTAATCACGAGATTAATTATACTGGAATTTTTTTCCAACCAAACATAGAATAAACTCTTCTTAAATTTAGTCTCGGAATTAATTATTCTTTGTCCCTCATATCAAACGAGCCCTCATAGTATAAATTACTCCCTCTATTTACTTTTAGTTGACATATATACTAAAAATAGATATTTATTTTTACTTGTCACTTTACTCACATCAAGAGAAGACTAAAAAAAAATTCTACTATATCCACCACTCTATTTATTACTCATTTCAAATTATTTTTTCAAATCCAATAAAATATGCATCAATTAATATGGGTATCATGGTAAATTATGCACTTTATTTATTATTATTAAGGGGCGTAAAAAATTAAAACGTGCTAAGTAAAAGTGAGGAGTATTTCTACATTTCTAACTCACGAATCACGATACCAAAAAAGTCCAATGAAACACAGAAAAGATGCAATCATATCATCATTTGTATATGTAAGAGAAAACTACCCTCTATAGACCCTCAAAATTTTAGTAGCTCATATTTTGTCCTACTTACAAAAAATGTCACGACCCCAAATCCGGTCGTGATGGCGCCCAGCACATTGCTAAGCCAGCCTGACCAATCCATATCAACCACGGAGCTAGAAGCTCTCTTTAACCCATTTAAGCAAATTAATTCAAGAAATAACAGCGATATATGTAACGAAAACGGGGAACCAAGTCCCATAATACATCAACTCCCATAGACCGAGGGTCAAGAGTCATGAGCCTCTACCGAACATGAGTACAAAAAGGTTTACAAGAATACCAAGTGCGGAAAGAAATGTCAATACAAAATCAAAAGACGAGTAGGAAGGAGTATCGGGTCCTGCGGACTCTGCAGCCTACCTCGAATATCCATAAACGTCGCCTCGCACGGCTTACCGGATCACCGCCGAGAGGTACCCGGATCCGCACACAAGGTGCGGGGAGTAAAATGAGTACTTGCCGGACTCGGTGGTAATAAACAAGGGTAAGACAGACGCGGATAAGAAATCCGCAATAAAGCACTATGTAAAGCTATAATCAGCTACCTGTCATAGAATCAATCTTCACCGTACCTGTTCCAACAAATACCAATAAATAGCATAACGGCTAGGAGATGTAGCTAAATGCAATGCAATGCATGATATGACCGCTACGGCGTGTAGCCCGACTCCAATTTTGGGTACCCGTGCTCACCGTGGGGGTTCGGACTCCGGAGGGGCTCCTGCAGCCCAAGCACATCTCATAGAGATATTCTGCGGCGTGCAGTCCAATCCAACATATATCCTGCTGCAGCGTGCAGCCCGATCCACTACTAGTCGACTAATATGCAGATACAGAGCCTCGCAAGCTCAAAAATAGTTTTTGAAAACTCTTTTATCATTTTTCAGTTGGAAAACGGTAATACCAAGTTCCAGAGATTGGAATTAGTATAATAACAAAAATATCTGCGGACTAGTAGTAAACTAGCATGTCTATATGATAAGACAATGATAACGATCCTCGCGGGATCCAATAAGTGGCTCACGGCCCACATGTATAATCAACCGCCCAAGAAGGGGTTCCTCGGCTCAAGAGTAGCCATTATCACAATATATATATATGCAACCATCCGAGAAGGAGGTTCGACGGCTCTAGAATAGCCAATAATACAGTATCAACAGGTTGGACTAATATATATAGTCTCCAATTCATGATCGACCCCGCACTCTCAAGAGTGTGCGTGTCTCGCCGCTATACGGCGTCACAAAGTGGTATACCGGGGTTTCGAACCCGCTGGTCATCACCCACATCTATTACTCACCTCAATACAGCGCGACGACTATTCCGCAATGCCCTCGCCACGAGAATCAAGCTCCGCACGCGTAGAATCTGATCAAATACGGTAAAAATACAACAATTTAGGCCAATGGGACGACACCCAATCAATACAACTCAATTTACATCAAAATTCCCAAAGTTGTCAAAACCCGAGCCCCGGGCCCACATTCCGAAAATTTACGAAATTCACATTTCCGGAACCCTCGTCTCAATACGAGTCTAAGCATATCAATTTTACCAAAATCGGACTCCATTTGCCCGTTCAAAACCTTGATTTTCTAAAGTCCAAGACTAGGGCTAAATCCTCCATAATTACCCCAAATTCTTCCATTTTCATGATATAATTGCATGATATTATCAATACTAATCATAATATGAGTTCATAGCTGATTACCTGATGATTTCCCTTGATTTCCTCCTCAAAATCGCCCAAAATCGCCCTTAAGCCGAGACCCCCAAATGTTAAAATGTTTCCGAAATTTTCTAACTTCTGATACACTTACTTACAGCGATTTTCGCTTCTGCGGAAGAATTTCCGCTCCTACGCGTCCGCTTCTGCGGAGACTCGATCGCTCCTGCGGATATTTCCGCTTCTGCGACTAGGCGTCCGCTTCTGCGGACTCGCCTAAGCGGCTCCCTTCCGCTTCTGCGATGGCCGCTTCTGCGGAAAATGCTCCGCTTCTGCGGTGCCCAGCGCTTCTGCGCTCCTGGTCCGCTTCAGCGCACCCGCTCCTGCGCCCATAATTCCAATTGCCCTCGTCCGCTTCTGCGATCATGGGGTCGCACCAGCGACCCCGCTTCAGCGGAAAGGCGTCCGCTTCTGCGAAACACCCGCTCCTGCGCTCCCATATCCGCTTCTGCGGACTCGCTCCTGCGACCAAAATTCCGCAGGAGCGGAAACAACAGAACCAGAACACAAGTCTGCAATTTTCCACATTTTTCTTCCGTTTAACCATCCGAAAACACCCCGAGGCCCCCGGGACCTCATCCAAACATACCAACACATCTTAATACCTTATTCGAACTTGCTCCAATTCTCAAAACACGTCTAACAACATCAAAACTCATAATTCGCATCGAATTCAAGCCTAAATTCCTTAAAACATTCCAAATTACACACTCAATCAAAAAAACCCGACCAAACGACGTCCGAATGGCCTGAAATTTTGCAGGCACATCCAAAATCACCTAACGGAGCTACTGCAACTGTCGGAATTCTATTCCGACTCCCGGATCAAAATCTCACCTACCGTTCGGATTTCGTCAAAATTCAACCTTAGCCAATTCAAGCCTATTTCTACACCGGGCCTCCAAATTCAATTCCGATCGCTCCCCTAAGTCACAAATCACCTTCCGAAACTAACCGAATCATCAGAATCCGATTCCGAGCCCTCTAACCAAATAGTCAACTCCGGGTTGACTTTCCTTATTCAAGTTTCCTTCACAAAGGCTATATGCCTCATTTTCAATCTAATTCACTCCTAACTCATCCGATAGGCTTTAACATTGATATAAAATCATAAAACATGTATTTACAACATAACGGGGTGGTAATTACCGTGACGACGGGCCGGGTCGTCACAAAAAATGACCCTTCGGCCCAAACATATTGCATATAGTAGCCGAAAGGAATAAGCATAACAACATAAGCGCTTGTAGCTTAGTGGTTAGAGTGTCTGATTCCTAAGCTGAAGGTCGTCGGTTCAATCCTCACTTGGCGCGATAGAGCTAAGTATTAGCTAACAAATGAATGAAATATGTAATGTGGGTTATGTACGAAATGTCTATTTTTGTATATGTTTTGTATATAACAGTCTATTTTTGTATTTTTTATGGTATAATAACAAACTTGTTTTGTATATTTTTGCATAGTGATAGTCTATTTTGTATAATTTTTTATATAGTAACAATCTATTTGTATAGTGACAGTCTACTTTGTATTTGTTTTGTACAGTAACAGTCTATTTTGTATAGTGACAGTCTATTCTGTATATTTTTTTACAATAACAGTCTATTTTGTATAGTGACAGTCTGTTTCGTATATATTTCGTCTAATGACAACCTATATTGTATCTTTTTTATTAGTAACAGTCTATTTTGTATAGTGATAGTCTATTTGTATAGTGGGCGGGGCACTCGAAGAAAGGGGGCACATTGAGCAAGTACGAGAAATTGGCTCCGCTCCGCTTTCTTAAAAGCAAGGACCACTACAGGAGGTCAAACCAAGGATCTATGGATGTGGGGGCTTGTCCCCGTTCAATAATGGATCGTATTTCTTTGGGTCGGTAGTAATGGAATGCTTTCATTATCTAAAATAAAGAACATCGAGCAAATTGTATATAAATTGTATAGTCACAGTCTATTTAGTATATTTTTATATAGTGATAGTCTATTTTGTACATATTTTGTACAATGATAGTTTATTTAGTATATTTTTTGTATAATAAAATTCTTTTTGTATAGTGACTCTCTATTTGTATATAAATTATATAATGATAGTCTATTGTATATAAATTGTATAGTGACAATCTATTTTGTAGAATTCCCTTACACTTCCATGTTTGCCTATTAAGAACCCATTAAATCTCATGAACACAAACTCTAGACAAACACGGCAGAGTTCTCAACCCATGCTGCCCACAATCCAAAGGGGAATTTAATTAATTAGTCAATTTATGTTATTTAGTTCGTACATATGAAAACAAAAGAAAGCAACAGAGAAAGAGATAAAAAATACTTAATTTCAAATTTTGATCTCTCATAATATTTAGATTAAACAAAAATTAAACACTTTTCACGAATTAATATAATATAGTTACATATAAATTTTAGCTAGTTATGTTAATGAAAAGATTGGTGGTTAAAATTTACCGGAGCAAGAATTATCCAAGTACTACAAAATTAGTATATTGAAGCATACTCATATTTCAGAAGCATCACATTTAAATAAATCCATTAAAGAATTTCGTCAAGCAACTCCAAGGCAAGACAATGAAGACTGCTCCAAAGTGTACAAACTAATAATCACCAAAACAATAGGTAGCTACCAATCTAAGAATAATAAATGAAAAATATTTTTAGAAGCAAATTAAATCTGCCACAAAACTAGAAAATGGACATCTACAGACGAACTTCATCGCACAATTCAGATGTAATGACAAACTTCAAAAATGTTGCTTTAGAGTATAATCACTAAGGGAGAATGAAGTTAAGGCTTTGAGGAGGTGGTGGTTGTGGTGTTGGGTGAGGAGGAACGGAGGGTGTGATTTGAATTTTGGCTGTGGCAGAAGAAACGACAGGGAAAATGGAGGAGGATGCCCTAGAGAGGGGGAAGATGGCGGTGGTCCTAGGCTTGCCTTTTAATTAGTTTTGGGCTATAAAATGCATACTATAATTTACAGCTAGTTGCAGATTTTAGATTTTAGGGGATGGCCATAAATGAAGTTTGCTCTATATGTAATGAAACTACCACATATATTTTCTCAAATTGGAGAGGGGCTAATTCGGACGATAGGGTTCTGAAATTCAGCCCAAGCCCAAATGAATCGTCCAACTCGTCCAAGGTTGAACTGATTATTAAACTGTTTATTTATTGATCTCAGTCCATCTTAATCTAACTCATCTCAACCTATTTAAAGTTGAGTTAATCTTTAACCCAAATTGATTTTTGAGTAATTTTGGCATAACATCTTAGAAATATTTTTTTTGTTCGATATGTTATATATGATCATAAAGAAAAAAAAGTCTTATTTAGTAATTAAACAACTAATAAGGAAACAACACATATTAATTAAAGCTTGGTCGAATAGGGCTATGACCTAAATTTAGCTCATTTCAGCGATGTAACTTTTGAATGGGTCGATGTATCAACCCATCTTGACCTGCCAAAAATTAGCCCTATTCCGGATTAAGAACGCTACCAGCAAACAATATTATGCCCGTCTCATCTTCTCTAATCATAAAAGGAAATGGATGATCAGCAACGAAGTCTACTTTTTTCTTTCTTGACTTTATTGATACCCAATTTTTTTTGTTTATTTTTAAATGCAAAATGCTTTCAAAATACTATATATATGCATATATAAGTATGCTCAAGTTTTTTAGTATTTTTCTCAATTTTTAAAGATTTTTAAATCAATTTATTGTCTATTTTAGCATTACAAAATTAATAATTATTCCCAAAAGTAGCATTTTCAGTGAATAATTTATTTTATTCCAATATTTATGCCGAAATATAGCTAAGATAATTTTTATATATTTTTTAATTTATTTAATATTTTAAAATTCAAATTACATATAATTACAATTTTAGTATATTTTGAAAATTAATAACATTTTATAATTATGAAATTGGTTCCAATATATTTAAATTAATAATTATATATTATTAATTGATCTAGTACTTTTAATTTGCTTTCAAAATCATTTTTACTATTTTAATAAAATAGAAAGGGAAAACTGGCTATTTAAAATCTGACCCAATTTCTTTTCAATTATAGCAAAATTGATCCCTTAATTAGCCCAATTTCGAACGAGCCCAAACCCTAAAAATAACCCAATCCCTAGCCTGTTAATACAACCTGACTGGATCTTTTAAACTAGGTCGTTGATCATTTTGATCAACGACCACGATTAGCCCTTACCTTTTTAATTCCACCAAACCCTATAATCCTACTCATTTTTAAAACTCTTTGTCTCTTAAACACTCTCGAATGTTCTTGAAATCCTAATCCTCTTCTACCACTTTCAACCGCCATATCACAGGAAAAATTAAACACTTCTTGAGTTGGTTGGTGATTTCCGCCATCTCACGGAAATCACGAAAATCATTTCACCCTTAAGACTGACGATGAAATGATTTCCGTGTTTAAAGATAGAAGGGTTCGAGTCACAGCCCATCAATTAAACACTTCTTGAGTCAATATATACTCCGATAATAATAATATGAATAAATACCTAGAAGTGTGAAAAGCTAAATAACACTCCCAAAGATCTGGGGTCACGAGTCTAGAGCCTCTAAACAAAACCGAATAGTAATAGAAAATATTGAATGAAATACTCAAGTTTGAAACATATAATGATAACTGAATGGAATGAGAAGCTAGGTTCTGCGAACGTCGGCAGCTACCTCAGCAACTCCAAAATAACTTTGGTAGAAGATGGAGTGCTCGTCTATCCCTCCTGTGTACCTGAAACCTCTTCGTCTCTTAAACTCTCTCAAATGTTGTTGAAATCCTAATCATCTTCTACCACTTTAAACCTCCATCTCACAGGAATCTATGGCTTCTGAGGCCATGGATGGCCTATACGCACCCCATCCTCCCTTAAATGCTTCGTGCTCGAAGTTTCGAGGTTTGAATTCGATGGTGTCCATTTAGATTGTCTCCGATTTAAGGTTTCATGGCCTCTCCAACTTTACTCCAACATATCCAAAGCATTTCGAGCCGGGTTCTGACTCATCCAACTCAAGATCGAACCCTTTTTCAAGCCTTTCTCATTCTAGGGTTCCTCTAGAACCCCAACCGTTCGAGGTTTTCTCTAATTCTTTTCTTAAATCTATGCTATATCTGTGCTTTACTGATGGTTTAAAATGCTTTCCCCAATTTGTTCCTTCAAAATTACTTCTTTCCGATCTAGGGTTTCCGAAAAGCTTAAAATATTTTTCTGACTCTTCCTTTTCTTTTCTTTGCATGTATTCGTCCTCACTATGTTCGTATGATTTCTTTTCTACCACACATGTATTTTATTCTACTTTCTTTCTACTATACATGATTTGTCTATGCTTTGTGTTCTACTGTACTTCTTCACCTGGCTCAGATGTTCATCATATTGTGTTTTTCTATATGTCTAGTTGATATACTTTTCTGGTATGTTGTGCCCTTGTATTGTAAGTTTTTCCTACTAAGTTCTTAAGTTTTCTATTTGCCTTCTTATGGACTTTGTTTGAGCACTTTTAAACATGTTTTCTCTACTATTTTCCTAAGTGTTATACATCCTATTTTTCTCTTCTCAACTTGTTTAAGTTCCAAACATTTCTTAAAACGTGTTCCTTTTGCTCACATTATGCTTTAAATCAGTTTATTCACTCTATTTGCTTCAAATTTGCTGTTGAAAATGGACAATTTTAAAGAAAACTAAAAAAACGCAAGCACATAAAGAGGGAGGGGTGTCCTAGGATTATAAAGAACATAAATCACCCCACGCAACATCCAGTAACCATTTATACACGTGGTGTTATCGCGTGGTTATCATATCCATGTCTACCCTTACCCATCCCGTTAAGGTATTTAATTGCTGAATGGTCTCGTTACTTATTGCATTCTATTACCCGCCTAAATCTTATCAGTCCCGGAGGCGGTTGGGACTACTAATCCTAAAGGGAAGGGAAATTGGATTTTTAGAGTTTTAAAAGGACAAAAAATCTAGTGCGATAAATAAAAACACATAAAGTAGTAAAAATGGGTCACATAGCAGTTTAAAGGCTCAAATAGGCCTCCTTAATTAAAGCAACAAATTAATTAGCGTGACGTACAAGTACTGGTTAGATATTTACTGAAATATTAAAAGGGTGGCTGATTTATAACATATTTTCATATAAAAAGTCCGAATTAGACCTGCATGCTGGTTGCGTTTATTAAAGACTGGTATAGTTGATTAATTACCTACATGATTGTCTAAATAAGGCCTATAAGCATTATATCTAACAATGCAGGAGGTGTATTGATTTTAAAGAAAGGGTCCTGGTTTTATAAACAAAAGTTATGCAGATTTTACATGATCTTGCTATTGATTTTAAACTCCTAAATGAAAGAGATGAAACTGGTTCAATTGATTATATCCTGCAAGCATGATTTCTAAGCGTTGTTGGTTTTAAAGCGATTACGTAAGTGAAAGAGTCCTATACGCATGATATCTAAATGAAGTTGATTATCATTAAACCTATGATTATTTGCATAATGACAAACGTATATATGTAGAAGTACAAAAAACTTATAGGCATGGATTTTTATATGCAGTAATGAAATAAACTATAGGTAGGATTGCTATATGGAAACCTATAGGCAGGATCTTTATATGCAATAATGAAATGACTTGTAGGCAGGGTATCAATATGCAGTAATGACAAACTATAGAAAGGATTGTTATATGAAAACCTATAGGCAAGATCTCTATATGCAATAACATAAGCGAGAAATGTTGTGATTGCAGAAAATAAAGGCCTAAAACATGTTATCTACCCCATATGCATAACATGAGAGACCTTCCCCCATTTTTTACTATACACGCCATAGTTATTACAAATTATTACAACTTGAATGAATCCAGAAAATATAAATAAAAAATTACATCAGAAATTAAAACTCCAACCAAGGTGAGCCTAATTCAGACTTCTAGTCTGAAACATAAAATAAACCAACTTCCAAAGATCAGATTTCTGAAGCCTTTCTCTTATTTGGGATGTGTCAAAGCTCCCAAGAGTCTTAAAGGGCTCTAGGCAATGCTTACACCCAAAACATATTATAGAGTTATAGTGAAGTGTAGAAGGGCCAGCCCTGCAACGTCCAAGTTCAGAGGGATCTGAAGCCTCAAGTCAAGGCTCATAGAAGGGGGCGGAACTTAGAGTCTAAAAGTAAGTGTAGGTGCATAGAGATTAAATTAGGGAAGGTCATAGCAGGGTGGTGGTCATGCCCAACAATTAAGAGTGTTGGCACACCCTTGACCAACCTGTTAGCCAAACATGTGGAGTTAGTATCCATTGAGGACCATGTTTTGACCCGGGCAGAAATTTGAATACTTCCAGTCCAAGAACCTTAACCAAACACATAATGGGAATAGGGGGCAGGGATTCATAATAGAAACAGGTGCAAGGAAAGAACATATATACTTTAATCACTGAACATGAACAACAAAGTAAAAAAGAGTGCTGAAGCTATAAAGTAAATACATGGGGGTTGAGGATGAAAATTGAATTAGAACATACCAGTCTCGAGGGAAACAAGTAAAAGCATTAATCTTGAAAAGGCCAAGTTGCAAGTAAGTAGTTCCCAAATATTTCTAAGAAGAGTGTTGGAAGAGTGTTGAATTCAAAACAGTATTGCAAGTGTGTAAGTATTGAATTGGAAGTTAAGGAGTGGTCGTGTGCTGGTGTAATATAGGTCCCATTAAAAATGTAGAAGGGCATTCCCTTTTATAATGTATGAAAAAAGTAAGAAAGGGACGAAAAAAACATTGAAATCAATCTCTCTTTGGTTAAAGGATTCTGATTTCAACAGGTAAAAGCCAGTTAAGGAAATAGGTTTTAATTAAAATATTTTCAAAGTAGCATGCCACAACCCAAAATCCGGTCGTGATGGCGCCCAACAATCAAGCTAGGCCAGCCAGACCAACAATTTAATTAACACAAAGATATCAGTCCCAAATGGACAACCCAAGAAGAATATATGAGTTTAAGAACTCTAATAATAATAGTAAAGAACAAAATACTGACACTCCCAAAGATCCGGAGTCACAAGTCTAGAGCCTCTAACAAGATCCAACAGGAAATAGAGAGTACGATATAGAAGTACTCAAGTCTGAATACAAAATATAAAATAACAACTGGAATGAGAGGAGAAGCTAGGTTCTGCGAACGTAGGCAGCTACCTCAGCAACCCGATATGACACCGCAACCGCTGGAATTTCCCGTCTACTGCTCCTGAGTACCTGAGTCTGCACACAAAAGGTGCAGGGAGTAGGGGTGAGTACTAAGTACTCGGTGAGTAACAAATATATATATGTAGTTGACAGTAAGAAATCCACAAAAATACCACAATATGAAGCTACACTACAGTCCGAATCTCCTACGAACTAGCAGCAACAATACAATACAGCTACCACAGAGTAATTCAACAAATACAGATGCAATGCAATGCACATAACCGCTACGGTGTGTAGCCCGATCCAATTTAACGTCGACGACGCTCACTGGGGGTGTGTACAGACTCCGGAGGGGCTCCTACAGCCCAAGCGCAATACTGCTGCGGCGTGCAGCCCGATCCTCATATCAACCACTGCGGCGTGCAGCCCGATCCCATACTCAGTCCACAATAAGCAATTAAGTCACAAAACAATTCATTTTCCTTAATTCCAGTTTTCAATTCATAATTTATGAAAATTACTTAAACTTTATTAAATTTGCAAAAAGCCGGTGACTTAACATTTCAAAAATGTGATTTCAATTTCCAGGACTGAGATCAGTGATTTAAGCAATTATAGCTATCACATAAATATTGTCCTCTAAGGACGCTACAGATCGGCACAAGGCCCCAAACAAGGCTTACAGCCCACAAATATAGCAAATACAGTGTATTTCCAACACTAACAACATATTATTCACTTCCGGGATGGACCAAGTCAAATCCCCAGTCACAATCAATCCCGCACCTACCACGGTGTGCGAGCCACGCCCTACTAGCGTCACAATGTGCTAAGCCGGGGTTTCGAACCCTCAAGCTACCATATACACAAACTACTCACCTCTAGCCGGTCGTAGACTCGTCCGCGATGCCTTTTCCTTTGAATTTCGTTGCCTCGTGTGTAGAATCTAGTCAAATACTAATAATTATATCAAATACGGGTCAAAGAATCATAACCCACTTCAATTTATATGAAATTCGCATAATTACACTAAGTTGGTAAAACCCGACCCCGGGCCCCACTGCTCGAAAAATTCCGAAATTAGTACCAACGCGATCCTTATCTCGCCACGAGTCCGTGCATATAAAATTTATCGAAATCGGAGTTCAAATGGCCTCCCAAAACTCAAAATCCCGTTTTCAATATTTGGGTCACATTTCTTCAAGATTTCAACCCAATTTCATGAAGATTGATGTCAATACTACCATAAAATGATGTTTTTGAGTCAAGAATCTTACCTCCGACGAATACCCGATGACTTCTCAGTGATTTCCTCGAGTTTTCTTCTCTCTAGGGCTCAAATTTGTGTTTTGGGGGTGTAAACCCGTAACCCCTCTGTTTTGCAATTTAACTCACTGCTAGAGACCTTTGTTCTTCGCGTTCGCGTGAGCTCCCACGCGTTCGCGAAGAACAGATCCTACTTACTCTTCGCGTTCGCGTCGCCTACCACGCGTTCGCGATGCACAATCATCCCGAGGCCACCGGGACCCCAACGAAAACCACCAACGCACTCCAAAACATGATACGGACTTGTTCCAATCATAAAAATACCATACTAAACATCAAAATCTCCATTTACTCACGAATTCAAGCCTATGTTTTTCAAAACTTTCAAAACTAACATTCAATCCAAAACCCGATCAAACGATGTTTGAATGACCTGAAAATTTGCAGACATATCCAAAATCACATAACGAAGTTACAGAAATTGTCGGAATCCCATTCTGACCCCCGGATCAAAATATCACCTACCATCCGATTTTCGCCAAAATTCAACCTTCGCCAATTCAAGCCTAAAACTACACCGGACCTCCGAATTCAATTCCGATTGTTCTCCTAAGTCATAAATGATCCCCCGGAACTAGTCGAATCATCGGAATCCGGTTCCGAGCACTCTAACTCAATAGTCAACTCTTGGTTGACTTTTCATATTCAAGCTTTCTTCAAACATGCTATTTGTTTCATTTTCAATCCAAATCACCCCTAACTCACCCGATATACTCTAATACTGTTTTAAAAGCATAATATATGTAAATGCAAGGTAAAGGGGTGGTAAATTCCCGTAACGACGGGCCGGGTCGTTACATTCTCCCCAACTTAAACAAACGCTCGTCCGCGAGCGGGTTAAGAAACATACCTGGAGTATCAAACAAGTGTGGATATCTACTTCACATCTCCTGCTCGGTCTCCCAAGTTGCTTCCTCCACGGGACGACCTCTCCACTGCACTTTCACTGAAGCTATATCCTTAGATCTCAGCTTACGAACCTGTCGACCCAAAATGGCTACTGGTTCCACATCATAAGTCAAATCCTCATCTAGCTGTATCGTGCTGAAGTCCAACACATGAGACGGGTCTCCGACATACTTCGGGAGCATAGATACATGGAACACCGGGTGAACTCCCGACAAACTGGGTGGCAAAGCAAGCATATAAGCCACCTCCCCAACTTTCCTAAGCACCTCAAAAGGTCCAATGAACCTTGGGCTCAACTTTCCTTTCTTTCCAAACCTCATAACACCCTTCATAGGTGAAACTTTCAGCAACACCTTCTCACCTACTGAATAAGACACATCTCGGACCTTCCGGTCTGCATAACTCTTCTGACGCGACTGAGCTGTGCGAAGTCTCTCCTGAATCACCTTTACTTTGTCTAAGGCATCTTGGACTAACTCTGTCCCCAACAACCTAGCCTCGCCGGGCTCGAACCAACCGATTGGAGACCTACACCGTCTCCCATATAAAGCTTCATACGGTGCCATCTGAATGCTGGACTGATAGCTATTATTGTAAGCAAACTCCGCCAAAGGCAAATAATCAGCCCATGAACCACCAAAATCAATGACACAAGCGCGCAACATGTCCTCAAATATCTGAATAGTACGCTCAGACTGCCCATCCGTCTGTGGATGAAATGTTGTGCTCAACTCTACCTGTGAACCCAATTCTCGCTGAAATGTCCTCCAGAACTGAGATGTGAACTGGGTACCTCTGTCCGATATAATGGAAATAGGAACTCCATGCAATCTCACTATCTCACGGATGAATATCTCTGCCAACCGCTCTGAGGAATAAGTAGTACACATTGGGATGAAGTGAGCTGACTTGGTCAACCTATCCACCACCACCCAGACCGAATCAAACTTCCTTGCTGTCCGAGGGAGTCCACTAACAAAGTCCATAGTTATTCTTTCCCACTTCCACTCCGGAATATCAATACGCTGGAATACACCACCAGGTCTCCGATGCTCATACTTGACCTGCTGACAGTTTAGACACCGAGCCACATGGCTCACAATATCTTTCTTCATCTTTCTCCACCAGTAATGCTGCTTCAAATCCTGGTACATCTTCGCGGCTCCTGGATGAATAGAATACCGCGAGCTGTGGGCCTCTTCCAATATCAACTCACGAAGGCCATCAACATTGGGCACACATATCCGGCCCTGCATCCACAATACACCATCACTATCAATAGTGACATCTCTAGCATCATCATGCTGAACTCTGTCCTTAAGGACAAGTAAGTGTGGATCATCATACTGGCGCTCTCGAATACGATCATATAAAGAAGAACGAGCTACTACACAAGCCATCACCCGATTGGGCTCAGAAATATCCAGCCTTACCATCCGATTAGCTAACGCCTGAACATCAACTGCTAGGGGTCTCTCCCCAACTGGAATATACGCCAAGCTGCCCATACTAATAGCCTTCCGGCTTAATGCATCAGCCACTACATTGGCTTTCCCGGGATGATACAAGATAGTAATATCATAGTCTTTAAGCAATTCCAGCCATCTCCGTTGCCTCAAATTTAGATCTTTTTGCTTAAACAAATGCTGAAGGCTACGGTGGTCTGTATATACATCACAAGATACACCATATAGATAATGCCTCCAAATCTTCAAGGCATGAACAATAACAGCTAACTCCAAATCATGAACAAGGTAGTTCTTCTCGTGGGGCTTTAGCTGACGAGAAGCATATGCAATAACTCTACCCTCCTGCATCAACACACAACCGAGTCCAACTCTGGAAGCATCACAATACACCGTATATGACCCCGAGGCCGATGGTAACACAAGTACTGGAGCCGTGGTCAAAGCCTCCTTGAGCTTCTGAAAGCTCTCCTCACATTCATCAGACCACACAAATGGAGCATTCTTCTGTGTCAACTTAGTCAACGGTGAAGCAATAGATGAGAAACCCTGAACAAACAGGCGATAATAGCCTGCCAAGCCAAGAAAACTCCGAATCTCTCTAGCTGAGGAAGGTCTGGGCCAATTCTGCACTGCCTCAACCTTCTGTGGATCAACTTGAATACCATCACTGGACACTACATGTCCCAGAAAACCCACAGTATCAAGCCAGAACTCACACTTAGTGAATTTTGCATAAAGCTTCTCTTCTCTCAACCTCTGCAATGCCACTCTCAAATGTTGTGCATGCTCCTCCTGGCTGCGTGAATATACCAGAATATCATCAATAAACACAATCACAAAAGAATCCAGGTACGGCCGAAATACACTATTCATCAAGTGCATGAATGCAGCTGGGGCATTAGTCAACCCGAAAGACATCACCAGGAACTCGTAGTGCCCATATCGCGTCCTGAACGTTGTCTTCATAATATCTGAGTCCCTGATCTTCAACTGATGATAGCCCGATCGAAGATCAATCTTAGAAAATACACTAGCTCCCTGTAGCTGATCAAATAGGTCCTCAATACGAGGTAATGGGTACTTATTCTTCACTGTTACCTTGTTCAGCTGCCCGTAATCAATGCACATTCTCATTGTGCCATCTTTCTTCTTTACGAACAACACCGGTGCACCCCAAGGTGACACACTTGGACGAATGAAACCCTTATCTAAGAGTTCCTGAAGCTGTTCTTTCAATACTTTTAACTCTGATGGTGCCATACGATAGGGAGGAACGGAAATGGGCTGAGTGCCCGGCACCAAGTCAATACCAAAGTCAATATCTCTGTCAGGCGGCATGCCCGGCAGGTCTGCTTGAAATACATCCGGAAACTCCCTCACAATGGGGACCGAATCAAGGCTGGGTGTCTCAGCCTCAACATTTCTAATGAAGGCCAAATAAGATAAACAACCCTTGCCAATCATTCGTTGAGCCTTTATATAAGAAATCACCCTGTCGGACACGTAATCAGTCAAGCCACGCCACTCGATCCTCGGATTACCTGGAATAGCTAGTGTGACTGTTTTGGCATGACAGTCCAGAATCGCATGATAAGAAGATAGCCAATCCATGCCTAGGATAACATCGAAATCTACCATGCCCAGTAGTAATAGATCAACTCGGGTCTCCAGACCCCCAATAGTAATAAGACAGGATCGATATACCTGATCCACAACAACAGTATCCCCCACCGGGGTAGACACATGTACGGGCAAAGCAAGAATACCACGGGTCATACCCAAATGATGTGCAAAATAAGTAGAGACATAAGAATAGGTGGATCCGGGATCAAATAAGACGGAAGCATCCCTGTGGCAGACTGAGATAATACCTGAAATGACCGCATCTGAAGCACTAGCATCCTTCCTATCCGGAAGAGCATAGAAACGAGCCTGGCCTCCACCAATACGATCCTCACCCCTAGGGCGACCTCTGGATACCTCGCCACCAGTCCTAGCCGACTGTGCTGGCGCTGAAGAAACAGGAGTAGAAGTTGAAGGCTGATCCCTCTGCTGAGACCGCTTACGAAGCCACTGAGGACACTCTCTCCTGATATGGCCCAAATCACCGTACTCAAAACAACGGCATGAAGATGGAAGAAGGGGGTGCTGAGGACCCCTCGCTACTGATGAACCCTGTGCTGAGGAAACAGGAGCAGAGCTCTGAGCTGGAAGAGCACTCAGTGCAGGCTGACTCTGCTGACGGCTCTGCTGACCCTGATAACCCTGCTGGCCTTGACGACCACGATCCGATGAAACCCCACTGGACTCTGTACGTCCAGACTGATGAGACCTGAAAGAGCGACCTCTGCTATGCTGAAATTGGCCCCTAGACGGAGCACCACTGTAACTGCCGATACCACGAGGCCTCTTAGCCTCTCTCTCCTCTCGCTCTCTGCGGCGATCTGTCTCAATGTGACGGGCAACATCAACCACTTCCTCAAAGGTAACTGTCGAAACTCTCTCCCTGGTCATCAATATGCGGATGGGATAAATAAGACCATCAATAAATCTCCGAATCCTCTCCCTGTCTGTAGGAACCATCCACATGGCATGACGGGCCAACTGTGTGAATCTCATCTCGTACTGATTAACCGTCATCTCTCCCTGCTTCAACCACTCGAACTGACGTCGCAGCTCCTCTCTCTGAGACTGAGGCACGTACTTCTCCAAAAATACCGTGGAGAACTGCTGCCCCAGCGGGCCTACGCCTCTCAAAGTCCTCTCACCACTAAAATGCTGCACCTATGAACCAAAAAGTGGTGAAAGAAACACCGCTGGACTCCAGAATACCCGCGGTGCGAAGCATACGCTGACATTTATCAAGAAAACCCTGGGCGTCCTCGCCCTCAGCACCACTGAATGCCAGAGGCTGTAGCCTCTCAAACCTCTCCAAACGACGCTGCTCATCGTCAGGCATAACTGGAACCACATGAGCAGGAGCTGGTGCAACGGGTGCAACTGGCTGAACTGGAGCTGCCCCAGGTGCCTGAATACCCTGTACTACCGGCTCGGGTGTGCGAGCCACGGGGGTCCGATTCCCTTCCCCTGCCTGTGAAGAAGATGCTGCACTAGAGGCTGCAACTACCTGAGCCAAGCATGTGCACACTGATAATATCTGAGCCAAGGTCTCCTGAAGACCCGGTATCACGATAGGCACTGCCGGTGCCTGAACCTGAGCTGCCGGAGCGTTCGCCGCTGGAATCTGGTCTTGAGTCTGGGCCACTGGTGGGTCAGCAGGTGCTGGTGCTGGTGCTGCTGCCCTACCTCTACCACGACCACGGCCTCTGGGTGCCAATGGTGGTCGTCCGCCACGTCCGTTAGCTCGTGTTCTCGCCATCTGCGAGAGAATAGAATATGGAAAGATTTAATTTCATGATAACACAAATCGCACAATATGAATCCAAGAAAATGAGGTTTTTCCTAAAGTTTCTGTAGCCCTTCGAAGATAGATACGGACGTCTACGTACCGATCTGCGAAAGCCTACTAAACCGGCTCATGACTCGCGAGTCCTAATAATCTAGAGCTCTGATACCAACTTGTCACGACCCAAATCCGGTCGTGATGGCGCCCAACAATCAAGCTAGGCCAGCCAGACCAACAAATTTATTATCACAAAATACCCGTCCCCAAATGGACAACCCAAGAAGAATATATGAGTTTAAGAACTCCAATAATAATAATACTGAACAAAATACCGACACTCCCAAAGATCCGGAGTCACAAGTCTAGAGCCTCTAACAAGATCCAACAGGAAATAGAGAGTACGATATAGAAGTACTCAAGTCTGAATACAAAATATAAAATAACAACTGGAATGAGAGGAGAAGCTAGGTTCTGCGAACGTAGGCAGCTACCTCAGCAACTCGATATGACACTGCAAACGCTGGAGTGTCCGTCTACTGCTCCTGTGTACCTGAGTCTGCACACAAAAGGTGCAGGGAGTAGGGGTGAGTACTAAGTACTCAGTGAGTAACAAATATATATATGTAGCTGACAGTAAGAAATCCACAAAATACCACGATATGAAGCTACACTACAGTCCGAATCTCCTACGAACTAGCAACAAGAATACAATACAGCTACCACAGAGTAATTCAACAAATACAGATGTAATGCAATGCACATAACCGCTACGGCGTGTAGCCCGATCCAATTTAACGTCGACGGCGCTCGCTGGGGGTGTGTACAGACTCCGGAGGGGCTCCTACAGCCCAAGCGCAATACTGCTGCGGCGTGCAGCCCGATCCACATATCAACCACTGCGGCGTGCAGCCCGATCCCATACTCGGTCCACAATAAGCAATTAAGTCACAAAACAATTCATTTTCCTTAATTCCAGTTCTCAATTCATAATTTATGAAAAATACTTTAACTTTATTAAATTTGTAAAAGCCGGTGACTTAGAATTTTAAAAGTGTGATTTCAATTTCCAGGACTGAGATCAGTGATTTAAGAAATTATAGCTATCACATAAATATTGTCCTCTAAGGATGCTACAGATCGGCACAAAGCCCCAAACAAGGCTTACAGCCCACAAATATATCAAATACAGTGTATTTCCAACACTAACAACATATTATTCACTTCCGGGATGGACCAAGTCTCAATCCCCAGTCACAATCAATCCCGCACCTGCCACGGTGTGCGAGCCACGCCCTACTAGCATCACAATGTGCTAAGCCGGGGTTTCGAACCCTCAAGCTACCATATACACAAACTACTCACCTCTAGCCGGTCGTAGACTCGTCCGCGATGCCTTTTCCTTTGAATTTCGTTGCCTCGTGTGTAGAATCTAGTCAAATACTAATAATTATATCAAATACGGGTCAAAGAATCATAACCCACTTCAATTTATATGAAATTCGCATAATTACACTAAGTTGGTAAAACCCGACCCCGGGCCCCACTGCTCGGAAAATTCCGAAATTAGTACCAACACGATTCTTATCTCGCCACGTGTCCGTGCATATAAAATTTATCGAAATCGGAGTTCAAATGGCCTCCCAAAACTCAAAATCCCGTTTTCAATATTTGGGTCACATTTCTTCAAGATTTCAACCCAATTTCATGAAGATTGATGTCAATACTACCATAAAATGATGTTTTTGAGTCAAGAATCTTACCTCCGACGAATACCCGATGACTTCTCAGTGATTTCCTCGAGTTTTCTTCTCTCTAGGGCTCAAAATTGAGTTTTGGGGGTGTAAACCCGTAACCCCTCTGCTTCTGGAATTTAACTCACTGCCAGAGACCTTTGTTCTTCGCGTTCGCGTGAGCTCCCACGCGTTCGCGAAGAACAGATCCTACTTACTCTTCGCGTTCGCGTCGCCTACCACGCGTTCGCGATGCACAATTTCCATTACCCTTCGCGAACGCGATGCCTCCCACGCGTTCGCGATGTACAAGCTTCCAGCCGCCCAGATTTCTTCTACGCGTTCGCGATACACCTCACGCGAACGCGAAGCACAACACCACGACCCTACGCGAACGCGACCCAAGCAATGCGTTCACGATGCTCAACAATCTTGGCCTACGCGAACGCGTCTCCCCCTCCCGCGAACGCGATGCACAAAAAGGCTTGGCCTTCGCGAACGCGACACTTGTCACGCGAACGTGAAGGCTTAAGGGCCTGGGCAGAACCTGCAGTTTTTCTGCAGATTTTTGCCAAGTCCAAATGCCCGGTTGATGGTCCGAAATCATCCTGAGGCCACCGGGACCCCAACGAAAACCACCAACGCACTCCAAAACATGATACGGACTTGTTCCAATCATAAAAACACCATACTAAACATCAAAATCTCCATTTACTCACGAATTCAAGCCTAAGTTTTTAAACTTTCAAAACTAACATTCAATCCAAAACCCAATCAAACGATGTCCGAATGACCTGAAAATTTGCGGACATGTCCAAAATCACATAACAAAGCTATAGAAATTGTCGGAATTCCATTCCGACCCCGGATCAAAATATCACCTACCATCCGGTTTTCGCCAAAATTCAACCTTCGCCAATTCAAGCCTAAAACTACACCGGACCTCCGAATTCAATTCCGATTGTTCTCCTAAGTCATAAATGATCCCCCGGAACTAGTCGAATCATCGGAATCCGGTTCAGAGCACTCTAACTCAATAGTCAACTCTTGGTTGACTTTTCATATTCAAGCTTTCTTCAAACATGCTATTTGTTTCATTTTCTATCCAAATCACCCCTAACTCACCCGATATACTCTAATACTGTTTTAAAAGCATAATATATGTAAATGCAAGGTAACAGGGTGGTAAATTCCCGTAACGATGGGCCGGGTCGTTACATAGCATAACAAGAATAAATACATAGGAGTTCTTTAAGGAAAATAATCAATGGTACAAGGTTTTTGCTAAATATGGCAAGGGAACCAATCAAACAACCAGTGAAACAAAAAATACAAGTTCAATTAGAATGAATCAAGTCAGGAAAGGTAAAGAAAGTTCAATCAAAGGAAATCAGTGACAATCTGTTAGCCTTACTAAAAGGATTTTAGAATAAATCAATTAGTTGGAAAACCTTTTGAAAGAGGAATTTCTCATATATAAAGCACACACATAAGTGAATCAAGAAGGGATTGTCAAGTTATTTGGAAGTGATATTTATTAACGAAAGGTCTAGAATAAAAAGAAAAAGTGGTATGAGTCTAGCCCGCAGACTCAAAATGATTATGGGAGTCCAGGGTCCCAAAACAGAAGCCTAACTCTGGCACGAATCAAAATTACCAAGAAACCCCCAAATCATAGGGTTTTTAATTGAACGAGAATAGAGGTGAGAAAACAAGCCACTTGAGAAAGGCTCAGAAGTCCTTTCCAAAGACTTATGAGAAAAGAACATACATGATAGAAAGAAAACTAACTCAAGGTCATGCGAACGTGTTTGAGAAAACCCAAAATTTACACAAGTTTAGAAGAAAGAAATGATACGATCTTAAATAGAAGTAGATGAAATATGCTTAGTAAGAACACAAATAGAGTTCAGTAAAGTAAACAAAAATCAAATAACTCGACCGTAAACACATATAGAAACTAATAAGGAAAACACACGAATTAACATGTGAACACAGGAACAACATGTAGAGTAAAAAAACGAAAATAGAAAAATAGTACATGTGTAGTTAAATAAATCAGACAAACACACATAAAGAAAGAATAACATAGTCAGAAAGATGCTTTTGAATACCTTTCAGAAACCCTAAATTCTAACACAAATGATTTTGAAAAGAAAACTTGGGGGAAACACTTAAAATGTCAATTCACACGCAGATACAACATAGATCTAGGCAAACAAACAAAGGAAGAACCTCAAATAACTTAGGATTTTGGAGAAAACCCTAGGAACGAGAAAGGCTTAGGAACAGGTCCAATCTTGAGTCGGAGAGGTCGAGAATCACGCTCCCGAGTCTCGAATGTGCCGGAGCATGGCCGGAGAAGCCATGGAGACAAAGATCGAAGAAGATCGAAGGGAGAACCATCGAAGTTAGCTTTCTAGACCTTGAACAACCATGGTCTAATGGTGGAGGTGATGGGTAGAGACCATCGATGGCCAAGGAAACCATGGATTCCGCTGAAAATCTGGTGAAGGAAGGTGGGAGGGGACTAGGGTTTCAAAGAGTTGTTTAGAGGGTTAGAGAGTGTTCTGGAAATTTAGGGCGGCACGTCCGGTGAGAATGAGGGAATTATGGTAGATTGTTAGGTTTAATTATGGAAGGTTGAATCTTGGCCATTGATCTTGAGTGATCAACGGTCCAGATTTATACGGGTAGGTGGGGAACGTGTTGTGTCATTTAAACGGGTTAAGAATTTGGTTAAGTGAGATTGGGATGCTTCGGAATTTGACTCAAAATTGGATCAATTAGAGGGGATCAATTTGGGTATAATTGAAATGTAAACGGGGCTAGTATTTAAATAGATAGTTTTACCCCTTTTATTTTATAAAATAGTAAAAAATAATTTTAAAAGGAAATTAAAAGTACCGACACAACAACAACAATAACAACTACCTAGTATTATCCCACAAGGTGGGGTCTGGGGAGGGTAATACGTACGCAGGCCTTACCCCCACCCGAAAGGGTAGAGAGGCTGTTTCCAAATCGACCCAACTAATAATATATAAATATCAATTTAAAATTACTGGGACCAATATCAGAACTATAAAATTCCATCAATCTTAAAGTAGGCTAAAATTATAATTATGTGCAATTTAGTCTTTTAAATACCAAATAAATTTATAGAAGTGTGAAGAAATTACCTTAACTATATTTTTGTATAAGTATGATAATAAAATAAATTATTCACCAAAATTGATGATTTTTGGAATAATTATTTATTTTGGTATTGCTAAAATGGATAATAAATTGATTTTTGGCTTTATATCTTTATTTTTGACCCCAAAACACTATATATATATATATATATATATATATATATATATATATATATATATATATATATATATATATATATATATATATATATTTTAAGAGTATTTTGTATATATAAATTATATAGGGAAAATTTGGGTACCAGTAGCTGCCCCTCTTTACCCGAGAAGATGAAAGAGTTGTGGGGTAAAGATATGGTGGCCCATTTGAACGAGCGAAATGATTTGAAGAGTTTTGACCGAGCTCAGGTTTTTGAGCTGCCTACATATCCTTGGTCTTACAGGAATTAGGCCGTATGTAGTTCAGGATCCATTGGCGAATCATGCCGATGGAGATTCTAAAAATCAGACGAGATACTTAAATTGGGTAGCGTTGGTTAGGGTTTAATATGCTACAGGAAATGGAGCGGGATCGCTCCTATTAAGACGGCTGTTGCCAGTCGATTTACTTGCCAATGATCAATACAAACATTTATTATTCATAAATTTAAACGTGATGCAAACTCTCATTGGACCATGAATGTTGTTTTTGGACGGTTAGGATTACGTTCTCAAACCACGACTTCCTGGGCCATGAAGCGTACAATAAAGGATTCACAGGCTATGAAATGACTCTCACGGGCTATGTGAATGATGCCTCTGAACTATGATGCCCTTAAATAATCATATGCAAAAGATAAATTGGGGTCCTTAGGTCATGGCATGGCGTTCTCGGGCTATGAAGATGGTGCCTTCGAACAATGATGCCTTTGGACAATCTGACGATCTTTCAACCCATGAAATACAGGCGTGGGCGGTATTTCAGCCGATGGAAGACTTAAATGAAGGCGGAGACCTTTCAGCTAATTAGAGATTTGAATAAAAATGGCGATATTTCAGCCAATGCAAGACTTGAAAAAATGATAATATTTTAGCCGATGCAAGACTTAAATGAAGTGGCGGTATTTTAGCCGATGCGAGATTTGAATAAAATGGTGATATTTTAGTTGATGCAAGACTTAAATGAAATGGCGATATTTCAGCCAATGCAAGACTTAAATAAGATGGCGATATTTTAGCCGATGTAAGACTTAAATGAAGTGGCGGCATTTCAGTCGATGCAAGATTTGAATAGAAATAGCGATATTTCAGTCGATGCTTGACTTAAATAAAATGGCAGTATTTAAGCTAAAGTGAGATTTTAATAAAATGGCGATATTTCATCCATGCAGATAGAGGAAGAGCTTAATATCGGAAGGTAGAATGGTAGCCTTATACAATGCAAAAAATGCATATGGAGACAGAGCTTAATCTCGGAAGGCAGAATAGTAGTCATAACACCCCGCCTATGGCCACACATGGACCCCTCCTAGCGGCGGTGCCGGCCGTGCCATACATGGACACGCAGCCTAAGGAATTGTTACCCTTGGGTATAGGAGCATTCCACGCATAGCTGCAGCTACTGGGAATCGAACCTAAGACCCAAGGCTTTTCAGGGGTTTTAGAGGTGGAGGATGTGCCGACCCAAAGGGTCATCACTTGTTTTCCTCACTTGTTCCGCACTTTCGAGGCCTTGAAAACCTCATTCTATGTTGCCTCGATTTACGTGCACGATCCGGGCATGTAGCCGGAAAGATTTTGTGATAGAATATATGAATTCTATGAGAAATTTGAAGAAAAATGATATTAATATTGATATAGTTGACTTCGGTCAACATTTTTGGTAAACGCACCCGAACCTGAGATCGGACGGTCCCGAAAGGTACGTAGGAAAATATTGGACTCGGACATGCACCCGGAGTCGAATTGTGAGGCCTAGAGCCTAAGTTATGGATTTTTCCGTGAAATTGTTTTTGCTGTAATTATTAAAGGAAAATGAATTAAATGACCTTGGTATCGGGCTCGTATTTTGGTTCCGACGCCCGGTACAAGTCTTAAATATTATATATGTGCTTCCTATAAAGATTGGTAACATTTGGAGGTTGTTTGATATGTTTTGGACCTTGAGTTCTAAATTTGAAAGTTTTGAAAACTATAAGAATGATAATCATGAACTTGAGGCTTGATTTAATGAAAATGATGTTATATTGGCGATGTGATCGCACGAGCAAGTTTGCAATATGTATTTGATGTTGTGTATATGTGTGGTTTGGAGCCCGGGGGGCTCGGGTAAAGATTTGATAGGCCGTTGGTGCAATTTCTGAAAAATAACACAGCTGGTTTTTCACCCAGCTGGTGTCTTTGCAAATGCGAAGAATTTATCGCAAATGCAAAGGTGACAGGTCAAGGCTGGGTTCGCAAATACGAACTATTGATTGCAAATGCGACGGGGGTCCAGGTACGCGTGGGTTCGCAAATGCGAACTTAACCTCGCAAATTCGAGGCCTTCACTTATTCGCCTGGGTTCGCAAATGCGGACACTTTGTTGCAAATGCGAAGACCCAGTGTGCGTGCCTAGTTCGCAAATGCGAACTCTTTCTCGCAATTGCGAGGGCATCAGACCCCAGACCTGTAGTGTTCGCAATTGCGAACAAATGTACGCAATTGCGATACCCGCAGCTGTGCAATTTTATACTTAAACGAATTTTTCAGCTCATTCTTCATTCTTTCAAAAACCCACACACTACACACGAACCCTCAAGAGCAAATTCACTCCAAAACAATTGTAAGTCACTTTTTACTCAATTCTTTCAATTCCTAACAACATTAAACATGTTTTTCAATAAAAATCAAAGGTTTTTATGGTAGAAATTCTTGTTTTTGGGTAGAACCTAGGGTTTTCATGAATTGGGTAATTGGACCTCGAATTGAGGTCCAATTTTGAAACAAATCATATATTTGAACTCGTGGGGGGAATGGGTAACTGAGGCGTTGTATGGTAGGCGATGTCGATCTCCGGTCGGATGGTTTGAGCCGGAAGAGGCTCGGCTGTTGGGTACAGACTTAGTTCAGGAGGCTTTGGATAAGGTCAAGACTATCCATGAGAGATTGCATTCAGCTCAGTCCAGATAGAAGACTTATGCGGATCATAAGATTCGAGATGTAGATTTCATGGTTGGTGAGCGGGTATTGCTCCGAGTGTCTCCTATGAAGGGCGTGATGAGGTTCGGGAATAAGGGCAAGCTCAGCCCTAGGTATATTGGTCCATTTGAGATCCTAGACCGAGTGGGAGGGGTGGCTTACAGACTAGCTCTGCCGCCTAGCTTATCAGTCGTGCATCCATTTTTTCATGTACCTATGCTTCGGAGATACCACGGCAATCCCACGCATGTGTTAGACTTCAGTATTGTCCAATTGGACAATGATCTATCCTACGAGGAGGAGCCGGTGGCCATTCTAGACGGTAGGTTCGACAGTTGAGGTCGAAGATTTATCCTTTGGTGTGTGTTTAGTGGAGAGGTTAGCCTCCTGAGGCATCGACCTGGGAGTCCGAGTCTGATATGCGGAGCCGCTACCCACATTTGTTCCCCGACGCAGGTACTTCCTTCTCTTGTCCGTTCGAGGACGAACTATTGTTTTAGAGGTGGAACATGTGACGACCCAAAGGGTCATCACCTATTTTCCTCACTTGTTCCGCACTTCCGAGGCCTTGAAAACATCATTCAATATTGCCTCGCTTTACGTGCATGATCCGGGCATGTAGCCGGAAAGATTTTGTGATAGAATATATGAATTCTATGAGACATTTGAAGGAAAATGATATTAATATTGATATAGTTGACTTCGGTCAACATTTTTGGTAAATGGACCCGGACCCGAGATCGGATGGTCCCGGAAGGTCCGTAGGAAAATATGGGACTCGGACATGCGTCCGGAGTCGAATTCTGAGGCCTAGAGCCTAAGTTATGGATTTTTCGGTGAAATTGTTTTTGCTGTAATTATTAAAGGAAAATGAATTAAATGACCTTGGTATCGATCTCGTATTTTGGCTCTGACGCCCGGTACAAGTCGTAAATATTATATATGTGCTTTCTGCAAAGTTTGGTGACATTTGGAGGTCATTTGATATGTTTTGGACCTTGAGTTCTAAATTTGAAAGTTTGAAAATTATAAGAATGATAATCATGAACTTGAGGCTTGATTTGATGAAAACGATGTTATATTGGCGATGTGATCGCATGAGCAAGTTTGCAATATATATTTGATGTTATGTATATGTTTGGTTTGGAGCCCGGGGGGCTCAGGTAATGATTTGATAGGCCGTTGGTGCAATTTCTGAAAAATAACACAGCTGGTTTTTCACCCAGCTGGTGTCTTCGCAAATGCGAAGAATTTATCGCAAATGCGAAGGTGACAGGTCAAGGCTGGGTTCGCAAATGCGAACTATTGATCGTAAATATTGATCGCAAATGCGAAGGGGGTCCAGGTACGCGTGGGTTCGCAAATGCGAACTTAACCTCGCAAATTCGAGGCCTTCACTTAATCGCCTGGGTTCGCAAATGCGGACACTTTGTCGCAAATGCGAAGACCCAGTGTGCCTGCCTAGTTCGCAAATGCGAACTCTTTCTCGCAATTGCGATGGCATCAGACCCCAGACCTGTAGTGTTCGCAATTGCGAACAAATGTTCGCAATTGCGATACTCGCAGCTGTGCAATTTTATACTTAAACGAATTTTTCAGCTCATTCTTCATTCTTTCAAAAACCCACACACTACACACGAACCCTCAAGAGCAAATTCACTCCAAAATAATTGTAAGTCACTTTTTAATCAATTCTTTCTATTCCTAACAACATTAAACATGTTTTTCAATAAAAATCAAAGGTTTTCATGGTAGAAATTCTTGTTTTTGGTAGAACCTAGGGTTTTCATGAATTGGGTAATTGGACCTCGAATTGAGGTCCAATTTTGAAATAAATCATATATTTGAACTCGTGGGGGAATGGGTAGCCGGATTTTGGTCCGAACCCCAAGTTTCGACCACGTGGGCCAGGGGCATTTTGGGAAATTTTGGGGTAAACTTTGAGAAAACCATTTTTAAGCATTCAAAACAAGTTATTTAGTATTTATTAATGTAATGGAATCAATTGTGATTAGATTCGAGCTAGTTGAAAGCGGAAATTCGGGGAAAAAGCTATAATTGAAGAATAATTTGGACTTCAAGGCTAGAGGCAAGTGTTTGTTCTATCCTAGCTTGAGGGAATAGGATTATGTGCTATGTGCTATGTGATCGAGTGCGGTGTATGGGCTGTGGTGACGAGCATCTATACACTGGCATCTTGCATGACCGTGAGTCATTGTTGATACTTGTTGTGAGACATTTTAAAGATAAATTGTTGAACCCTTGTCGGGTTGTGGAATTGTATTGTTCTCCCTTGCCGGGACTTGTTGTGAAGTGAGATATTGTTTGCCCTTGCCGGGACTTGTTATGATGATTGTTGTGTCCCTTGCCGGGACGGTTCATGATTTATTGTTTTCATTCTTTTCCCTTAACTGTGATTTTTATTTGGGTGAGGAACAGTGATAATGCACGAAGGGTGATGCCGTGCCTTGTTTTACTGTTATTGCACGAAGGTTAATGTCGTGCCTTGATATTGATTATGCACGAAGGATCATGCCGTGCCTTGTGATATTGACTATGCATGAAGGGTAATGCCGTGCCTTGTTATTGAACCATGCATGAAGGATCATGCCATGCCATGGATGTGAGGATGAGAGTAGAAGCACGAATGGTGATGACGTGCACTTTATTTTCTTATTTGATGAGGATGAGAGTAAAAGCACGAAGGGTGATGCCGTGCAACTATTTGCTATTCCTTGACTTGATAGTACCTGTTTTCCAATATACTTTGGTTTCCTTGTTGATTTAATAACTGTTGTTAACTGTTGAGTTTTCCTCTATGATATTCCTTGTTGAGTTTGTTACTTGATTATTTCTCGTTATCTTGTGGTGTACATATATATATAGAACTGCACAGGTTTATGTGGGTGTCTGGTCCTAGGCTTGTCACTACTTCGCCAAGATAGGTCAGGCACTTACCAGCACCTGAGGTCGGATTCTGCTGATACTACACTTCTATGCATTTTTGCACAGGTCCAGGTTTTGATCAGGTGCAGCAGCAGTAGAGCCTTGCGTGGGAGTTGAGCATTTCGAGACCGAGGTAGCTTGCAGGCGTCCGCAGGCCCGACGTCTTTTCCTTTTATTTATATTACTAGCTGTAGTGTCCTTGTTCCGAGACAAACAGATTTATGTTGTTTTTCTTCATACCTTTATGTGTAGTATTCAATAGTAGTTCGTGAGTTGGTGACTCCACGTCTTGGGTAGAGGATTTCAGTATTGTTTAACTTGGTACTGCCTAATTCTATTCTGATAAAGTCTTTCGCATTTATTTAATTAAGGTTATGGTTCTTGTGGATAAATTTGAGTATGAAATATTGCTAAAAATAGGATAGTATGAACATAGTGGCTTGCCTAGCTACCACGAGTAGATGCCATCACAATCCCGATGTTGGGGCAAAATCTGGGTCGTGACAGTAGTCTTATGCAATAAAGAAAATGCAGATGGAGATAGAACTTAGTCTCAGAAGGCAGAGTATTAGCCTTATGCAATGTGGTGAGATGCAGATGGAGGCAGAGCTTAACCTCGAAAGGCAGAATAGTAGCCTTATGCAATGCGGAGAGATGCAGATGGAGGTAGAGCTTATCCTCGGAAGGTAGAATAGTAGCTTTATGCAATGTGGAGAGATGTTGATGGAGGTATAGCTTAACCCCCAAAGACAGAATAGTAGCCTTATGCAATGCATAACATGCAGATGGAGACAAAGTTTAGTCTCAGAAGGCAGAATAGTAGCTTTATGCAATGCATAAAATGACGATGGAAACAGAGCTTAGTCTCGGAAGGCAGAATAGTAGCCTTATGCAATGCAGAAAATGCAAATGGAGACAGAGCTTAATAGTAGCCTTATGCAATGCAAAAATTGCAGATGGATACAGAGCTTAGTCTCGGAAGGCATAATAGTAGCCTTATGCAATGCAGAAAATGTAAAAGATGAATGGCAGTAAAATCTCTTAGCTGATAGCCGATCATGATATTATGGCTGATGGGGTAGTCATGTATGGATGGAAATTGTGAGTAGGTGTGATGGTTCTGAAGGTTGCATTCTTGAAAAGTATTAATGTATAAATGTACTTGATGATTTGCGACTTGGGTGGCTGTATCCACAGAAAATCATGAGTTTTGTAGAGGGGGAATGTTAGTTCGTATCCCCATGGACTTTGCACATCCTGCTTGGCTCTGTTTTTTCAGTAATGTTATGTGTCATTGAGGTAGCATCGATGAACAAAGTGATTTGATGATAGCCATGCATGATTTAGTAAAGTATAAAATAAATGTATTATTGGAAAATTATTTTTCTTTAAATGAACCGACAACTGTGACGCGGTTCAAAACATTGCGACCTTTCTCGCTCTAGAATTTTGAGGGTCCTCATCAAAATTCTGCCCCAGTTTACTGGGTCGCTGCTTCTGACGACTGTCACACCTCCCATTTTACTACTTTTTGAAAGATAAAGTATACCCCGTTATATACTAGTACAACCCAAGAAGGGATATAATAATAACAACAGGGAAGGCGTTTTTCCACTTTAAGGACAATCGAAACGGGATTTATTTTAGATTTTAGAGTTGCCACTTGGGAAAATAATGGTGTCCCAAGTCACCGGTTTAATCTCGAATCCGAGGAAATATGACTCTGTTTTAACAGTCCGCGAAACTAGAAATTTGGAAAAGGAATTCCGTTAACCCGGGAGAAGGTGTTAGGCACTCCTGAATTCCGTAGGTTTAGCACGGTCGCTCAACTGTTGTATTTGTCCTATTTGATTTCTTTATATGATTTTACAAATGAGAATGTCCCGTTTAATTATTTTAACGACTTGCAACATCTCAAAAACGTATTTAGATTCACACCGCAACCAGTACGCCTATGGCTTTAGTGCATTTCAGCTTCGCTGGATTTGAGATTTGAGTCACATAAATGTGCACTCGTATTAAGGATGTATATTTTAGTCGTGCCTATAACGTCTACGCCTTATTATCTTTAGGAAAGACCGTGAAATTTGCTAAACGCTCCTTCCGAGTCTAACATTTATATTAAAATTCGTATGGGGGCCACGTGTGTCTTTTCATTTTTAATACGAGGCTCATCCCTTATTTTTAGAAGTCCAAACTTATCATATACTATGTTTTGCTATTTTTGTTTTTTCCTCCTAATTAGAATATGGTTTTGTATTTTCTGAACTCATTATTACTAGTTCTAGGCCAATTATTTACTACTAGGCATGGACTTCTGGACTACTTTAGCAGTCGATTGCGTGCGAATGGGCCTCTGAAGCCCAGTGTATGTGAGTATCTCTACTTGAAGACCAAAAGGTGACTTTAATTGAATCTGGGCCTGTATTCATGTCCAGGCCCAGAGTAAACGGATGAAATGTAGAACAGGATTGTAATTTCAACATAAAATTTAAACAAATATTCTTCAAATAACAGAATAAACCAATAAGATTCATGTTATTTCATAAGGCACCAGATTACATACCAATCGCTACTAATTTCGAATTCTAATAACTATTTAAACACTCTAAGAACAGGAATTTGGTACTGACACTATTATTTCAAATTCTTAGGCAGTAATTATAATACTAGTTGTAAACTTATTTGTTGCTTAATTTTAACTAAAGGAAAACAATATCGAAGAGATTGGCTAGTCTTTGAAGGCAACCTGTTTAAGATCTATTATGGGAAAATGAGAAGGGGTTTGGGGTGTAATTTTGAGTTTGAATAGACGCGGCACCACCATGCACGGTGGTGCGGTGCCTAGGGTTTAGAAGATTTGGGGTCTTTGACAAGGATTTGAACCATGGGGATTGGAGGGTTGGAAAGAGGAGGCTTTGGGGAATCTGTGGTGTGATTTTCAGATGTGACGACCCAAAGGGCCATCAACTATATTTCTCATTTATTCCGTTCTTCCGAGGCCTAGAAAACCTTATTTTATATTGCCTCAATTTACGTGCGTAGTCCGGACACGTAGCCGAAAAATTTTTTGTGTTAGAATATGTGAATTCTATGGAACATTTGAAGAAATTTGATATTAATACTAATATAGTTGACTTCGGTCAACATTTTTGGTAAACGGACCCGGACCCTAGATCGGACGATCCCGAAAGGTCCGTAGGAAAATATGGGACTCGGGCATGCGTCCGGAGTCGAATTCTGAGGCATAGAGCCCAAGATATGAAATTTTCTGTTAAATTGTTTTGCTGAAAATATTAATGAAAATGGAAATGAAAATTTATTAAAAGACCATGGTATCGGGCTCGTATTTTGGTTCCGACGTCCGGTACAAGTCTTATATATTATTTAAGTACTTCCTGCAAAGTGTGATGGAATTGTAACGTCATTTGATGTGTTTTGAACCATGAAATCCAAATTTCAAACTTTATGAAGTTTAAAAGAAGAAATCATGAATGTGAGGCTTAATTATATGAAAACGATGTTATATTGGCGATTTGACTGCGCGAGCAAGTTTGTGGTATGTTTTTGAGGTTGTCTGCATGTTTGGTTTGGAGCCCGAGGGCTCGATGAAGATTTGATAGGCCGTTAGAGCAAATTTTGATAAAGAACACAGCTGGTATTTTTCCCCAGCTGATATCTTCGCAATTGCGAAGAATTGCTCGCAATTGCGAGATATCCCAAAATAGGCTTCAGTTCGCAAATGCGAACGAACCTTCGCAAATGCGAAGTGTCCAATGAAAGGCCTTGGTTCGCAAATGTGAGGCAACCTTTGCAAATGCGAAGTTGCCCAGGAAAATCCCAGGTTCGCAAATGCGAACCAAATCTCGCAAATGCGAGGTGGCCCAGATTTGGCCTAAGTTCGCAAATGCGAACATATCCTCGCAAATACGAGCTCCGTAGCCCAGACCTGTCATGTTCGCAATTGCGAACATATGTTCTCAATTCCCATATCCACAGTTGTGCAATCTGATACTTAAACGATTTTAAACCCCCTTTTCACCATTTTTTCAAAACCCAAAACACCACAAACGATTTTCCAAGAGCAGTATCACTCCAAATCACTTGTAAGTCAATTTTTACTCAACTCTTTTGATTCCCAATATCATTAAACATGTTTCTATGAGAAATAAAAGGTTTTTATGGTTGAAATTATTGTTTTTGGGTAGAACCTAGGTTTTCACAAATTGGGGTATTGGAGCTCGATTTGAGATCCGATTACGAAACAAATCATATAATTGAACTCGTGAGGGAATGGGTAACCGGATTTTGGTACTAATCCCAAGTTTCGACCACGTGGGATCGGGGGCGTTTTGGGAAATTTTGGGTAAAACATTGAGAAAACAATTTTTATGCATCCAAACCAATTTATATAGTATTTATTAAAGTAATTGAACCAATTGTGATTTGATTCGAGCGAGTTGAAGGTTGAATCTCGAGGTAAAACAATAGTTGAAGGTTAATTGGACTTCAAGGCTTTGAGGTAAGTGTTTGATCTATCCTATCTTGAGGGAATAGGATTGAGTGTGATAGTTGCTAATTGCTATATGATCGAGTGCGGTGTATAGGCATGGTGACGAGCATCTATACACTAGCGTCTAGCATGACCGTGGGTCATTTGTTGACACATGTTGTGAGTTAATGTGGAATGTTCTTAAGTCATGTTCTTTATGCATTTGCCGGGTTGTGAAGGTTATTATTGTTTCCCTTGCTGGGACTTTGTTGTGTTGTTGATGTTGTTCCCTTGCCGGGATATTGTTATGATTATTGTTTCCCTTGCCGAGACGGTTCATATTACTTGTTTCATTCTTTTGCCCTTGACTGTGATTGTTATTTGGGTGAGGAAGAGTGATAACGCATGAAGGGTGATGCCGTGCCATTTTTACTTATGTTCGCACGAAGGATCATTCCGTGCCTTGTTTTACTGTTTATGCACGAAGGATCATTCTGTGCCATGTTTATTATTTATGCACGAAGGAACATTCCGTGCCGTTGTTACTTAAATCATGCATGAAAGATCATGTTGTTCCATGGATGTGAGGATGAGAGTAAAAGCACGAAGGGTGATGTCGTGCACTTCTATTTGATTATTTGGTGAGGATGAGAGTAAAAGCACGAAGGGTGATGCCGTGCACTTTTATTTGATTATTTGGTGAGGATGAGAGTAAAAGCACGAAGGGTGATGTCGTTCACCATTTAAATCTCTTGATTTGCAATAACTGTTTTTGCAACACTCTGTTTTTATCTTATTGATTTATTATGTGTTGCTGATGTGCTCCCCCATCATGTCATCTCCTTTGTTAGTTGTGTTACTCAATATCTCTGTTATTTTGTGGTACATACATATATAGAACTGCACAGGTTTATGTGAGTGTCTGGTCCTAGGCTTGTCACTACTTCGCCGGGATAGGCCATGCACTTACCAGCACATATGGTCGAATTGTGCTGATACTACACTTATGCGCATTTTTGCACAGGTCCATGTTTTGAGCAGGAGAAACAGCAGTAGTACACTAGCGGGAATATCGTACTTTCGAGATCAAGGTAGCTTGCAGGCGTCCGCATGCCCGATGTCTCCTCTATTTACTTTTATTATTGATGCGGTCTTATTGTTCCGAGATTGATGGTTTTTATTTATTTTTCTTCAGACCATTATGTGTAGTTATTTCTTAGTAGTTCATGTGTTTGTGACTCCACATCTTGGGTAGAGGATTTATGTCAGTTACTTTACACTATTATTCATCTCTTATTCGAAAGACTTCTGCATTTAAAAATTGGAGTATTATTCTTGCTATTAAATATGAGAACAAAAATGATGGTATGAACAGGAAGATAGTGAGTGAATTTGCTTGCCTAGCTACCACGAGTAGGCGCCATCACGATCCCGATGGTGGGGGAAATCCGGGTCGTGACAAGTTGGTATCAGAGCTCTAGGTTACATAGGTCTCACAACTCACGAACAAGCTTAGTAGAGTTTGAGGGGTAGGTACGGAGACGTCTGTACTTTTCCTCCAGAGTCTATTGAGTTAGGAAAAGTCGTGCGATTTGTTCCTTCTTGTCGTGCGATTTGTTCCTCAAATACTGATAGAATTTCTACTCTGTCCTTTCGCAGATGGTGAGGAAACATGCTTCTTCATCTGCTGATCAGCTGCCTGAGCCCCAGGCAACTCCCGCGAGGGGCAGTGACATGGACCGAGGCCGTGTCGGAGGTCGTGGTAGGGGCAGAGCTCAGCCCCAGGCAGCGGTTCCAGAGGTGGAGCCTCATGTTTAGATTGGTGAGGAGGTTCCAACCCCAGCAGCTCCAGTGGGCCCAACTCAGGTCCCAGGGGAGGTCTTATTTACCCCGGATCTTCAGGAGGCTTTAGCCAGAATAGCGGGTTTTATGGATACGCTAGAGCATGCTTATTACCAGTTGCACCAGCCACTTCTCAGGCTGGAGGAGGGGTCCAGACTCCTGTTGTATGTACTCCGGATCCAGTTGCTCCCTAGGCTCAGGTACCAGTAGTTCAACCAGTAGTGGTCACTCAGACAGGTACTACAACTCAAGCCGGAGATGGAGTGGCCCTGACTTCTGATGCTTTATGGAGACTTGATAGGTTCTCCAAGCTTTTCACCACTACTTTCAGCGGTGCCACATCAGAGGATCCCTAGGACTTCTTATTCAGTTGCCATGACATTCTAAATACTATGGGAATAGTGGAATCCAATGGGGTTGATTTTTGCACATTCAGGCTTGGAGGATCCGCCAAGGCTTGGTGGAGAGATTTCTGTTTGACTCGACCAGCAGGGTCCCCGAATTTAACATTGGACGAGTTTGCAAAGTTATTTTTGGAGAAGTTTCTCCTTGTTATCCAGCGGGAGGCACTTTGGAGGCAGTTTGAACGCCTCCTGTAGGGTTCTATGACTGTTACCCGGTATGAGATGAGGTTTGTTGATTTGGCACGTCATGCGGTTGTAATGCTCCCCATAGATCGGGAGAGGGTCCGCAGGTTTATAGATGGGCTAAATCAGCCGATCCGACTTCAGATTGGGAGTTGGGAGCGACATATCTTTTCGGGAGGCGGCTAATGCGGCTCGTAGGGTTGAGATGGCTCTTGCTCGGGGAGGTGGTTATCCTTCAGACAAGAGGCCTCGTCATTCCGGCAGATTTAGTGGTACTTCATCTGGAGACAGGGATTCTTATAATAGGGGCCAGTTTTCCAGGCCTTTTCAGTCAGCTCTCCAAGCTTCGCATGGTGGTTCAGGTGATCGTGGGATTCGTGAGCGGTATTCAGACTAGCCTCCCATCAGTGCTCAGCCTCTTCAGAGTGTACATGGGAGCCATTCAGGTCGTTAGGGTCAGTAGTCCCAGCTGGCAAAATGTTGTTACGGTTGTGGTGACCCAAGCCATCTTGTCAGGTTTTTCCCTCGACCAGTGGGAAACACTCAGCAGTGGGGTCCTCGCCCCATGATTCAGGCCCCAGCTGACCCACAGCCTGCCCAGCCGGCCAGGGGCGGGGGTAGAGATCATAGAGGTGGAGGTCGAGACTGTAGAGGTGGAGACCATCCCGCCAGAGGTAGAGGTCAGCCAGTGGATGACCGTCCTAGAGATGTAGCTTAGAAGGGAGGTGCCTATC
>JASVEL010005616.1:0-113479 GCA_032618575.1 Nicotiana noctiflora | reverse complement strand
CTGAACATTTGGGCCCAAAACCATTTGCAGGTTTGGCCATTTTATGCTCAGGGCTCTAAAGAGAGCCTGGGCTAGTCTGCATTTGCAGACATAGCCCCTTTTGCACAACCAGCCACTTTAAAAGTGGACTGTGTGTTAGGGCTTTATAGAATAGGTCAAACCTTTGCAGGGTTGGCCATTCTTAAGCCAATTATTTAATTGATTGCCTATTTTTATGAATTTCAGTTTTATCCTACTTAAAGACTAGCCATTTTCATGAAACCCTATCACTAACAGCTATAACCAATCCACCTAAGCATGACAAGTATTAGCAGTGTTCATACTTAACATAAAACTATTGCAAGCCTAGCCATTTCATCATACAATTGCACATATAACCACATGAAACCAAATATGGTTCATTAACCAATTAAAACTCAGAAAAGAGGATTGATAATGTTGAATCTCAACTAATCGAATCACCTAATTTAAATTCATGTAGCAACATGTCAATTAACATCAATCAAGCATAGTCACAATCATTTCATGCTAGATGGCATACTGAAAAACTCTAAAGACACTTAGCATTCATGGTTATAGGTACATAGACACTAAGTTCTCACAAAAATAGTCAACAGGAAGTGAAACATGGCTTATTTCAATAAGGAGAAACAGTGGACCTTGGCAAGATAATATAAAAGTGATAGTCAAAGTCCACTTTCGAGTACTGAACCTAGAATCATGCTAAACATATAGGACAGGGAAAGCACAGGACTAACAACTAACCCTAGTCTAGAAACTAAACATGAGATTAAGCATAGAAGAAGAATCAATTAGACTAAAGAGATTATCTAATATCAACCAAGAAAGAGAGGCCTAATACTAATAGAAGACAGAAGCAGAAACACTTACAGACAAAAAAAATGAAGATGGCACAGAAGTGACTCCATATGAAGATGAGAAGATATCAGAATATGCATGACAAGAAACAAGAAGTTATGCTATAAGAGTCAAGACTAATCAAACTACACAACTTAAGTGAAAGAGAATCAGAGTCACCTTCTACTTACTAAACATACAAGAAAGTGAGAAATAAACAAAAATATCTACAGTCATGCATTTGAAACGAGTCAGAAACCACAAATCAGACATTATCTTTGAACTTTGATAAAGGAAAGAACAAATACCCTAGCAGTAACAGGTTCAGAGAAACACGGAAAGATTAAGAGATAGACATGGTCACAGAGAACAAACAAAAAGGACATGATGTGAAAAAGAAGATGAACAGGAAGAAGAAAAACAGGATATTAAAAGGGACAAACCTAAGACTAACATGTGTGAAGCAAGAATCGAAAACAGACATTCATAGGCATGCAAAAACAGAAATCAAACAACAAACAAACAAAGTAAAGCATAAAAGAAAGCAAATAGGGGTCGGGGGACTTAGCTTGCAGGGCCTGTCCCCTGAGCTTCATATCTCTTTTCCTTATTCTTATCAGACTCTACTCTCCTCTTTTGTTTTCTTTTTCTTTGTTCTTTCAGATCTCCTTTTTTTTAATTTTCTCTCTGGTTTTCGTTTTAGGCTAAAAGATGAAGCCTTTTTGGGTTCTGGGTTTGAAGAGGGGTGTTTGGGAAGGAAAAAGGGTGAATCTTGGTGGTTTTGATTTTGGGGGTCGCCGGAGTTAGAGTTCCGACGACCCTTTTTTGGATATTCGAGGCGATTGGGGGTGATTCGAGGGGTGTGTCTAGTATGGTTGGATAGATCAGAGAAGAAGGGTTCGAATGGCGTTGGTTTGAAGGTGGTTCTCGTTGTTTGAGTGGTCACCGGCGAAGATTCCGGTGACCGGATTTTATTGAGCGGGGTGATTTCACGGTTTTCTCTGGTGTTTAGTGAGTGAACATGAAGAAGAAGAGAAGGGAGGTGAAAGAGGTAGCCGGAGACCACCGTGGGAGGTGGTGATCTCCATGGCCGACGCTGGGATGAAGGTGATGACTGGGAGAAGAAGAAGATGTTAAGGGCGGCTAGGGTTAGAGAACTTGAGAGAATGGCCGTCTCTTCAGACAATGGCCTTTTATAGGTCGGCCATCCTAGGTAATCTGGGCCGTTGGATTGATGAAGATCAACGGCTCAGAAGAGACGTTACTAAAACGACCCCGTTTAGGGGGGCACATGAGGCTTTAAGCCATCATCCGTTAGATCAACTCAATTGAACGGCTAAGATTAATCCACTTATCTAATTAACTAAATTAATTCGGCCAAAATATCTCCACCGTTGGATTCAACTTGTTGAACGGTGGAGATTAAATCTCGTGGAATTCAGACGGGCCAATTCGCTGGGCCTAAGCCCTGGGCCAAACAATTGGATCTCAGTTGGCCCAATTTATTGTACCTATATATATATATATATGTGTTTTCCGATATTTAATTATTTTTTACGGGTTTTCTTTTATATTTTTTTTTATGGAATATTATAAAAACCTAATTTTCTACTTACTCTAATTATTTAGTATTTTTCGGCAATTTTCTACTATTTTTTCCTAATTTATACTACTTAAAACTATTTTGCTAATTTTCTTAAAATCTAACTAATTAAACTAACAAATTAATTACCTAGCCTATATTTTTTGATTTTCTTCTAATTTCCACTTATTCAAACACAAAAGTATAACCAATTTCAATTAAATCAAGTAATTGCACTCAAAAACATTTTTATTTTAATTTTGGAATTATTTGCTCAATGCAAAAATCATGTGCTCACATTACCTACCTCGATCCGGCAAAAACTCAAGACCGCGATGACTTAGATCCTCGAACCGGCCTCCACGCGCGTCGAAACTAGCCAAAATCAATATAAATATATCAAAATAGGCTAATGGAACAACACCCAATCGAAAACAATCCAAATACATGAAAAATCTCGAAACTAGCAAAACCCGAGCCCCGGACCCGCTTTTCAAAAAAACGAAAGTTGCATTTTTAGAACCTTTATCTCGCCCCGAGTCCATACATATAAAGTTTATCAAAATCAGACTCTGTTTGCCCACTCAAATCGTCAATTTTCTATTTCCAGGCTTAGAGCAAATTCCCCCATTTTTACACCTTAACTCCTCCATTTTCAGAGATTAAATTCATCATTTAACAATAAAATAAATAAATTTTGTCCATAGTTACTTACCTGATGAATCCTCTCGATTTTCTCCCCAAAATCGCCTAAATCGCCTCTTAGAACAAAACCTCAAATGTGATATAACTTCTGAAATTCGACCCCCTTCTGTTTCTTTAATCATTGGTGATTTTCCGCTTTTGCGGACCCTTACACACTTAAGCGACACCGCTTTTGCGGTTTACCAGTCGCTTCTGCGACAATTCACTTAATGGCGAGGACCACTTCTGCGTGCAATTTCTCGCTCCAGTGAGACCGCGCCTGCGGATCCATCTCCGCTTCTGCGATTTCTCCCCAGCTGGCCATCTCCGCTTCTGCGAGCCCGCACCAGTGATCGAGCCTCCGCTTCTGCGGAATTTGCCTGGACAGTCATTGTCCGCTTCTGCGACCTCCTGGTCGCTTCTGCGGTTCCCCATCCGCAGAAGTGAAAATCCCTGCTGCAACACACCAGCAGTCCAAAACCCTCAAAAATTCTTCCGTAGACCCTCCGAAAACATCCCGAGGCCCCCGGGACCTCAACAAAAAATCCAAATCCATTCTAAATCATCACACGAACTTGTTCCAATCATAAAAACATACCCTCAAACACACGAATCATCAAATTAAGGCTGGCTCAAGCCTAAGATTCAACCAAAACTTCTGAAAGCAACATCCAATCAAAAACCCAACCAAACGATGTCCGAATGACCTGAAAATTTGCAGACATATCCAAAATCACCTAACAAAGCTACTACAACTGTCAGAATTCCATTATGACTCCCGGATCAAAATTTCATCTATCGATCGGATATCGCCAAAATCCAACTTAGCCAATTCAAGCCTATTTCTACACCGGACCTCCAAATTCAATTCTGATCACTCTCCTAAACCACAAATGACCTCCCGAAGCTAACCAAATCATCAGAATTCGATTTTGATCCCCGTAACCACATAGTCAACTTCAGGTTGACTTTTCAGAAACGAGCTTCACTCTAAAAGGCTATATGCCTTATTTTCAACCAGAATTAATCCGAATTCACCCCATAGACTCTAACACAGATATAGCAACGTGAAACAGCATATAATAGGGAAAACGGAGCGGTAACTCACATGACGACGGACCGAATCGTCACATTCTCCCCAACTTAATCAAATGCTCGTCCTCGAGCGTACCAGAGTTGCACTAAAAGCAACCCAATAGTTGAATGATCTTACCAAGCATATACTCGGGGTGATCCCACGTCACCCTATCTAACATAAGTTTGATGACACAATATAGCTGGAATCTCACAGCCCATCCAAACCATAAACTGCATTGCACTTCCCTAAATCACTCACACCAGATCAGAACCCCACGTCTGTACTCAGAACAAACCACAACGACTGCAATAACCCATACTTTCCACTTTAGGTGGGATCATATGATATACTACACAACCCAAACACTCGAGACAATGGCATCCATTCACAAAAATTGGCCACAATAACCAAATACTAACAGAAAACCTCTCTTATTAGCTAAAGTCTTATTCCAACACCTTCATATATTGCCCACGGCAACCGAACACGCGATATATCGAATCCATCTCTCAGGTCAACCATTCATGAATCCATTTCCCTTTTTAACTGATACAACAACAGATTTTGGAGCCAAACCTCGATATTACCTTTCTAACCAGCTGAAATCACATATGCTCGCACTCATACTCCAACAATCATTTCGATTATAACACACCGCACTGGTGATATGACACCTGAACACTGGCCTAAGCCGCGCCAAGCACAACACATGCTCCAATAAGAAACGTCTGAACATAATCAAATCATGACAACTGACTCAAACAAAAGCGCTGTAATTCAATTCCTTCGTACCATCATAACATAGAACTGAGATCCCATCTCACATCATAGAGTACCTAAATCCTCCTCGAAATGTCATAACATCACGTGGCCTTACCACAACTCATGATTCTATCCAAACACTATTACTCATGAAGCACCTCAAGTCACCACGCTCATAACGGTCAGCCACACACAGATCTAGGTCTGAACCCAGGTGATCAATCTCACCCACGGTTAAACAATTAATATATGCTATCAAATCCTGAAAGGACACAACCGATGTGCTATTCGCCAAGCGATACCCAATACGGACTTTTCCTCAAAAGCCAGGAAATATTGTATACAAGGTAACATACAGAAAACTATTCTCTACATCACACTGTTGCGACGTGCAACCCGCTCCAATGACATACCCGTGGTGGCATGCCACCCGATCCAGATAACATACATGTGGCGGCGTGCCACCCGATCCACGCATAAATCTCGCGAAAGAAAATGCACATCGAGTCAAGTTGCTCATTAAAATAGACATATATAGCCTCAAGTTCAGCCACAAGAAACATATTCGACAAAGTTCCTCAATACCGGAACTGAATCAATGGTAGAGACCTCTGCACTGATATCTGCCACGAAGGCCCAACTGACAGAGCAATACCTACCAGCCGTCCACTGGTCCTGGGGTACATCTACCCTGCTGGAACATAATCCGATGCACTCTACTAAGCAATTTGTGACATTTTCCGACATAGTCCATATCACATTAGTCTAGACAACCTGACTTATGACAACCAGTTTGCAATCAAATATCATAACCCAAATTCATCATACCAAGTAAAGAGAGAGCCGCTAGGGCTTCCAATTTCCAATAACCACTAAACGATGTCGATACACACGATATACCACCACTGCATAGGCGTATTACGAGAACTTCTAGTCTCCAGCACATATATAGAACATGAATCACTATGCCTGATTCCACACTCCACCGTACGGATACATAACACACATCAAGCATCCACTCATACCATGAAAGTTATTCAAAAATTTCCCTATGCCATCAACAACTCAATCATTATAGTCGATTCAACATGAGAATATCGCAAAACCACCGGATATTATCAGCTTACATTACCTTGCCCCCTTTTTGAACATTACTCCGTCCGCTCACTAGAATAGTAGTACCATTTTCCTTAATTACTAGAAAGATTGATTCTCAGATTATCCGCAGCTGCCCGCGCTGCTTGAGAATTTTAATGACTTCCCATATAAAATGAACTAATCTCAAAACCTTGAATATGCCATTATCAACTTTCCATAACGCATCGCATATACCCTGCCACACTAAGATACATGGAAACTTCTATCCCTCTCCTACGCCGCAAACATCAACGCACTCAACTAGTCAAGGACCTTCATGATCCTATATAGAATAAAAATTATTACACATTCCATGCTTCGCATACCAATAGGAAATATACTCATTTGCAAACCACGGTAAAACACATCACGGATTCTTTCTCCCAATTCCATTGCACAAACTAAACTGCCATGAATGAGTCTTTCTACCCACATCGATCTACGCAACTGCCAACACTCAAGAGCTTTGCTGCACAATACCTTCAAGACTCATTACTTCAAACAACTACCAGGAATTACTTGTGTCTTTCCATTTATCCCAATTTTCTTTCCGATTCATCTCTAATTTAATATTCTCCTTTACTGAATGAACTTCCCACGATTCGAAATTCATTATCATTACCTTCCAATACGGACACATAGAATCCCATAATTAACATAACATACCACAAGTCTCGATTTCTTCTAATGAAGCCACAGTCTTTAGCCACATACACAATCTTAAGACACCTGACTGTTACAAACAAAATCTTGAACACCGCAAAACCATTCTCGGGCGTCGTTCACCCTTATTCAGCTGTAATTCAACTGTCTTATTGAATAGAACCACTCGTGCTTTATTAGAACTCTGACACGGCAGAACATGATTACATACAGAACAAATAGCTATCTTTCTTTTCTATACACCGAGCATTCTCTATCAACAGCAGTTCAAAACATCCTAATATTTCTTCCTATCAACGAAGCACCATATACCCTTCATCAAAATTTCCAACATACCTAAAGACATAACCAACATAGCATACAATAGTGCAATTAGTTAATTAATAGCAACCTCCCCAACTTGGCTCGAAGCCATATATCAAAGCACCTTTAACCACTCATAGCATTCTTACTCAAATGATGCCGAAATGTTATAGTGAGATTAAACTCGAGTCATTTACAAGATTTTACTGAGACTCGAATCATCAAAAACCTTAACTCTTCTGCAATTCTTGCATTTATACACACACAACCGTTAAGCCCACTCTTTAGGCGACAAAACCTTTTCTAAGTCCCAAATTTTCCAAAAATTTTGACTAGAGTTTCCTTTGTAATTGGCTTATCCACCTGCCAGAGAATCACCAAAACCATCCTAACAATACATCGGCAACTTCACTAGACATCACAATGTACATCAACAACATTAACCTCAATATTACACAAATTACCTCATCAAAATTGACACATAGTCATGCGTTGCACCTGCTCGAATCATAACATATATCAACTACCTTTCACCACAATATAGATAGCATAACACATTCGGTCCTTCTGAGTCTGAACTCATACGACCACACATAGTGCACTTTACCTTTCCACTAAGAGACATGAACATATTCACCACACCTATAGCTAGGGGCTACACAACGGATCACAATAAGAGTCGAACACCTATCAGCTCACACATTATCAAGCTGCCATTTCCACAATTAGGAACAATACTGATCATATAAATTTCATAATACCAGCTCGCAAAATCAGCACCTTGGTGCTCAAGCCATAGACAAAGATCTGGCCTCAAGTCCTCCCGACTGGCCCAACATGAACTCACGGAGATTATATCTCGCCCCTCGATCGGGGAGTCACAAGCCATCAAGGCAATTATATTACTGAGTGCTCGAGTGCGCATACAGACGTGTGGAAGGAATTTCAAGAATTACATCTCATGCTGAATCAAGTACGCACGATAAGAATTCCAAAATTGCGAAGTGTTTCCTAAAAGGTCTACAGCCTCCCGAGGATAAGCACAGGCGTCCCCGTACCGATCCACGAGACTCTGCCAACCGGTTCATGACTTATGAGGCCTAGTAAACCTAGGCTCTGATACCAACTTGTCATGACCCAAAAACCCAGTCATGATGGCGCCCAACACATTGCTAGGCCAGCCCGACCAAATAAACTCTCATCCCTAGCTTAGAGCTTAAAATCACTTATTTTAAGTCATCATCAGAGAAAGAAGCCAAATTAAAGTGATAGATATAATAATATCCCAAAACCTTCTAAAAATAACATAACTTCCCAAAGATCTGGGGTCACGAGCCAAGATCCTCTATCAGAATATCAGTCAATATTGTAAATAACTCTACAAGTCTAAAAGTACGCGGAATAAATAATAACAGAATAGTAAGGGAGAAAATGTCGGGTCCTACGGACGTCGGGCAGCTACCTCGGCGAACCCAACTTGGTCTAGACCAGCACCAAGCTCAACTAAGCCTCCAGGTACCTGAATCTGCACACATGGTGCAGGAAGTTGAGGGATTACTTCCAACTTAGTGGTAATAAAAGTAAATAATGCTGAGGAAAAGAAAACCACACAAAGTACTATCTCATGCTATAAACATACTGAATTATCCATTATTTTGAAGCATACTTCAGGTTAATTCTTTATAACATATATGAGAAAATTATTTAGAAATCTTTTTTAACTTCTCTTTCTTTTATTATAGAATATCAATACTTTGGTACAACCTCAAACAGTGCAAGTCTGCACTCAAATCAGCCCCTTGGGCTCAACACTCCTTAACAATTTCCACCAGGGGATCTGGTCAATAAGGCAGATAATGCATGTATGCCAGTAATGTATGAGTGTTAAAAGTTATGCCACGTAGTACAAGTAAACCAATGTATGTATGTCGTGCAATGCATATGACGTTGTGGCGTACAGCCCGATCCATGCAAAGGCACCCGCGCTCACTATGGGGGTTCACACTCCGGAGGGGCTCCTACAGCCCAAGCGCAATATCAATATCACTCTTGTTGCGGCGTGCAGCCCGATCTATGCATAGTCATGAATGCATATAAGCCCCTTGGGCTACAGTATCATATCAGCTCACAGCTAAAATGTCATCAAAACCTTGTTCAAGTTTTTTCATATCTTATGAAAATGCTGAGTAGCAAAATACCATTTTAAAACCTTGGATTGAGATAAAAATATGCACATTATTATCAAGACAGTGACACCAATCCCTAAAGTATTCAGATAATCAGCGCGACACCCAAAACATGATAATCAGTCCAATTCATGATAATTAATATCTTTATTAGGGTGTCAATTCCATTTCAAACAATTAGGTAGTATTTTTATTAAGCGGGACGGACCAAGTCATAATTCCCAATGATGCTCTACCCCACGCCCGTTATTCGGCATGCAAGTCACCTCAATACAGCACTAGGATGTGCAACTCCGGGGTTTACTAACCCTCAGGACATCATTTACAAGTATTATCCACCTCGATCCGGCGAAAACTCAAGCCCGTGACGCCTTAGCTCCTCGAATCGGCCTCCACGCGCGTCGAAACCAGCCAAAATCAGTACAAATATATCAAAATAGGCTAATGGAACAACACCCAATCGAAAACAATCAAAATACATGAAAAATCTTGAAACTAGCAAAATCCGGGCCTCGGGCCCGCTTTTCAAAAAATACGAAAATCAACCGTTATCTCGCCCCGAGTCCATACATATAAAGTTTATCAAAATCGGACTCCGTTTGCCCACTCAAATTGTCAATTTTCTATAACCCAGGCTCAGAGAAAATTCCCCCATTTTTATACCTTAACTCCTCCATTTTTAGAGATTAAATTCATCATTTAACAATAAAATAACATAAATTTAGTCCATAGTTGCTTACGTGATGAATCCTCTCGATTTTCTCTCCAAAATCGCCTAAATCGCCTCTTAGAACAAAACCCCAAATGTGATATAATATCTGAAATTTGACCCCCTTCTCTTTCTTTAATCACTGGTGATTTTACGCTTCTGCGGACCCTTACAGGCTTAAGCGACACGACTTTTGCGGTTTTCCAGTCGCTTCTGCGACAATTCACTTAATGGCAAGGACCGCTTCTGCGGTAAAATTTCTCGCACCAGCGAGACCGCGCCTGCGGATCCATCTCCGCTTCTGCGAGCCCGCACCAACGATCCAGCCTCCGCTTCTGCAGAATTTGCCACGACAGTCCTTGTCCTCTTCTGCGGCCTCCTGGTCGCTTCTGCGGGGCCACTTCTGCGGTTCCCCATCCGCAGAAGCGAATCCCTGCTGCAACACACCAGCAGTCCAAAAACCTCAAAAATTCTTCCGTAGACCCTCCGAAAACATCCCGAGGCCCCCGGGACCTCAACGAAAAATATAAATTCATTCTAAATCATTACATGAACTTTTTCCAATCATAAGAACATACACTCAAACACACGAATCATTAAATTAAGTCCGGTTCAAGCCTAAGATTCAACCAAAACTTCCGAAACCAACATCCAATCAAAACCCCGACCAAACGATATCCGAATGACCTGAAAATTTGCAGACAAATCCAAAATTACCTAACAAAGCTACTGCAACTGTCGGAATTCCATTCCGACTCCCGGATAAAAATTTAACCTATCAATCGAATATCGCCAAAATCCAACTTAGTCAATTCAAGCTTATTTCTACACCGGACCTCCAAATTCAATTCCGATCACTCTCCTAAACCACAAATGACCTCCCGAAGCTAACCAAATCATCAAAATTTGATTCCGAGCCCTCTAACAATATAGTCAACTTCAGGTTGACTTTTCAGAAACAAGCTTCACTCTAAAAGGCTATATGCCTTATTTTCAACCAGAATTAATCAGAATTCACTCGATAGACTCTAACACAGGTATAGCAACATGAAACAATATATAACGGGGAAACGGGACGGTAACTCACGTGACGACGGATCGAATCGTCACAATTTAACATATCATGGCGATTAAATAAAACGCAATGCGGGAGGTGTTTAAATGCGTTCTAATCAAATAGACATGTTAAAATGAAAAAAAAAACAAGTGTTTAATTGTTAACTTTAATCGATGCAAGTACTAGGACCATTAACCTATTTTGCTTAACATTTTATACTTTCTTTTATTGCGTGAATCTACAACTGAAATTAACACGGCTGACCCCCAAGAGATGGTCTTGGCGGAATATCCTTTTTTTACGGTTTCAGCAAAATGTCTCCTTTTTTTTTACTTGAACATTATATTTATTAAAGCTTGGAATTCTTGTTTGGTGGGTGAAAAATAAAAATTAATGATCTATTATAATTAAAGTCATTTAAATGTTGATTATTTATGTTTAAATTTTTGTTCAAACACATATTATTGTAATTTAATGTAAAAATCTCAAAATACAATTGTTGGACCTTAGAACGTGTTGAAGAAGACAAAGTGAGTCTTTTAAACTTGGTGTTATTCGACTAAATTGATAATTGAAGATTATTTGTCTTAGTATTTGAAAATTTTATTTCAAATTTAAGATCAATTGGGGCAGATTTGGGGTGGTGTAATCGAAATTGATGTTGTAGATTTGAAGAACACTTTGTTAAAATAACCCAGAAAGTATATCAATCTGGTAGACTACGAGAAATAACTAAACAGATTTATAGAGAAAGTATAACACCAACTCTACGAACCCGGTAGAGAAATACATTAAGAGGAGAAGAATGACAATCCGATAAACTTCAATAAACAACTAAATATGTAGGTAGCGTAATAATATCATGAACTCTACCGGTTCGGTAAAGAAATTCTAAAGAGAAAAAGTATGATAATCGGATACACTTTGATGAATAATTTAATCCTTTAAAAAAATCCTTGAAGAGTTGTGTGCAATTCCAAAGTCTTTTTTTAAATACCGCTAATTTTAGATACACTACGCTAAAACCAATTCCAAAAGATATATTTTGTGTCAATTTTCCAATCTACAAATTAAAAAGGAACTTGTAAATTTACTCTTTCTCTAAATTGAGTTCGGGCCCGGGCTTAGCACAGGCTGCCCTACCTCTAGTATTATATATACTACTCCCTCCGTTTCAACTAATGTGAACATATTTCCTTTTTGGTACGTGCCAAAAAGAATGACATCTTTCCTTATTTGGAAATAATTTACCTTTATGCAATGATTTATAGCCACACATAATATTTGTGCCTCATTTTACACCACAAGTTCAAAAGTCTTCTCTTATCCTGCATAGTCAAATGGGTTCACATAAATTGAAATGGAGGGAGTATATAGTACTATATACTACAAACAAGATTTTTCAAAATGAGGGCCCCACCCCCAATGACCACCAACGGTCCTATTGCACAAATAGCCTTTTTTGTTTTTTTTTCAAATTACAAAACTAACCTTCTCTAATACTATAAATACCTCCTCCCTCTTCTTTATTTCAATACTCAATACTCATTTCTCAATCTAAATTTCTCTCAATCTGTCAATCTCCAATTTTCAAGACTTCAAGTCTCAATCTAAAATTTTCAAGGTAAATCATGCCTCGTTTGGAAAGAGTGCGCTTATTTGTTTCCCAATACTATGAAGTGCTGTAAGAAAATGAACAAGGCCAAATATTAAAGTGCAAGAATTGTGGTAAAGTCTTAAATTTTCGTTCAGGGTCTGGCACAGGCAGTTTAAGGAGGCATATAAAGTATTGTGTTAGGGTATTTATCCGTAAATTCATCTTTAAGATTTTTCAACAATTTGTGCTATTTTAAAATTATTAGACGTATTTATGCTTCATGTTGTACTTTGTTATTAATTTATTATCCATGGCAATTTAGTTTTATTATTGTTTTGTTATTTTACTTTTTCGTCAAACACTTTAATAATTAGATTTCTGTATTATATATACTATATTATTTGTATAGCCATGTATAAGAGCAATTTATATATATACACACATATATGATTTACAAGAAATTACCTTAAACAAAAAAAATTTAAATAAAAGCCCAGAAATAAAAAAGCCCGTTAGGCCCGCTAAGCCCATGAGTCCGACCCATTAGCCCACGATCATATGGGCTTAGGTCCATCGCAGGTCAGTTCTACGCATTAAGCCCACGAAGCCCAGGACCGCTAAGCCCAGGCCCGTTTAGCACATTTAGGCCCGGGCCCGGACCACCATACAACCTTGCTTTCCCCTGTTTGAGTAAATAACTATTTCCTCCGTTCACTTTTACTTGGCGTGTCTATTAAATTGTATTCTTATTTTTACTTGACACTTTACTCATATCAAGAGAAGACAAAAAACATTCATGTTGTACCCCAAGTACATTTCAAATCATTTTCTCAAGTATAATAAAATATACATTTATTAATATAAGTATCATGGTAAATTATGCACTTTATTTATTACTTCTTAAGGGACATAAAAAAAAATTAAAATGTGTCCAATAAAAATAAACAGAGGAAGCACATTATCACAATGTAGTGGTTCTGTTCAAAGATGTAAATATTTATTTATTGGTTGGTGGCATTTATCAAATGGAAAAGGTTTGTGATATGACTATTTCCTTGCATGTGACAAAAGTAGAATAAAAGTGTCATTTGTCTCCTTGTTGCGCTTCACTTTTAAAAGTTTTTCTTCTGCTTTCTGGTGGCGTGAGCTATGCTTATAGATCAAAATTTACTTTTTTTTCTTAAGGGTTCGAATTATAGAAACTGATACTTGCATCAGATTGATCGTTTATATTACACTCTCTTGCGGTGTAATATTTTTCTAAATCCTACTTGAACGCGGAATACTTTATACACAAAATTATTCTTTTGCCCCTTTTTTTATTTAATCAAAAGTGAAAAGTGTTATAAGATATGTTCTTTGAATTTTAATCCCTCCTTCTCCAGAAAGAAGTCTGCGAGACTCGATTTTCAGAGAACGATTAAACTACCAATAAGTATGTGCAAAATGACCCACCAATGAATATATACTCGTAATCCCCTATCAAAATCGTCTTTTCCTTATATCCAAAACTAAAAAATGGTGAAAATGAGTTAAATCCCGGAATCTGGACATAATATACCCCTAGGCAGAAAATGCATACCGCAATCATGACGTGTACCTCAAGCGTTCGCGAGAACACCCAAACGCACACCTACGTGATTGTGACTCTTAGAACGCATTCATGAAGAACAAACCCCTAACTCCCAAAATCCTTCTATGTGATCGCTCTCTATGTCACGCAATTGCAATTCATACCCCTGCCATACAAATCTGGCCGAATTGGTTGGACAGATTATGTTTTCATGGACTAAATTTACATATACTTCGTAAATGGAGACTGTATGGCTCGGAAATATACCGTATAATAATCAACAATAAGCAAGGTTAATAAATAGCATAATTTCTCTTAATTAATGTCATTTAAACGGTCATCTAAGATGATCAATAAGGTTATGGCCTATTCATTATGTCAGAGACGGCCTCTCAACGTAGGTCCTACCACTAATAGCCGGCTGGTACATTTCATATCTATAAATACCAAGAAAGGAGACCTGCATAGGGGTTCCTCTTCTTCCCCATGAGGACTCTAAAAGAAAAGAGAAAAACAAGGAGGGAGAATCACAAATAAACAAAAAAAAGTGGAAGATCAAAAGAGAATATGAGTGTAAGGCTCTAAACCTCCCTATGGGAAGGCAGACCACCATATTATCATCAATAAATATCATCCATATTTTCGGTTATTAGAAGAACTACTCTTAATTATCGTTTCCTTTATTTGATTCTCGATTTATTACGACTTGCTATGATTGGCCCTCAACTTACATGTATTGTTTTGCATTCATAAAGTAACCGATAACTTTTGAGTCAAACAATTTGGCGCCGTCTGTGGGGATTTTCTAGCAAGATCACGTAGTTCTTCTTGGAATCAAAAGGAAAAAAGAGACTTTGGAAAAGGGAAAGACAACCCGACCAGAGCAAGTTTGCTCCCCTTCACCCACATGCCCGAAGAACCAGGCCGTGCGCCTTCGCCAACAAATTCAACTACGGTTGAAGTTAGACTCGGGCTATGCGCCCTCGCCTTCAAATACGTAACAAAGTTCAATAACAGTTGAATCGGGACTCAGGTCGTGCGCCTTCGCCAACAAATTCAACTACGGTTGAAGTCACTCAGGCTATGCGCCATCGTCTTCAAATTCTTAACAAAGTTCAACAACAGTTGAACAGGGACTCAGGCCATGCATCTTCGCCAACAAATTCAACTACAGTTGAAGTCAGAATCGGGCTATACGCCCTCGAATTCAAATACTTAACAAAGTTCAACAAAAGTTGAACTGGGACTCAGGCCATGCGCCTTCGCCAACAAATTCAACTACGGTTGAAGTCAGACTCGGGCTATGCGCCCTCACCTTCAAATACTTAACAAAGTTCAACAACAGTTGAACCGGGACTCAGGCCGTGCGCCTTCACCAACAAATTCAACCACGAATGAAGTCAGACTCGAGCTATGCGCCATCGCCTTCAAATACTTAACAAAGTTCAACAACAGTTGAAACGGGACTCAGGCCGTGCGCCTTCGCCAACAAATTCAACTACGATTGAAGTCAGATTCGGGCTGTGTGCCCTTGCCTTCAAATATTTAACAAAGTAAAATAACAGTTGAACTAGGACCCAGGCCATGCGCCTTCGCCAACAATTTCAACCACGATTGAAGTCAGACTCGGGCTATGCACCCTTGCCTTCAAATACTTAACAAAGTTCAACAGCAGTTGAACAGGGACTCAGGCCATGCGCCTTCACCAACTAATTTAACTACGAATGAATTCGAACTCGGACTCAGGCTATGCGCCCTCACCTTCCAAATAATTTAATGAGTTCAACAACAGTTAAACTGGGACTCAGGCCATGCGCCTTCGCCAACAATTTCAACTAAGGCTGAAGTCAGACTCGGGCTTTGCGCCCTCACCTTCAAATACTTAACAAAGTTCAACAGCACTTGAACAGGGACTCAGGCCATGCGCCTTCGCCAACTAATTCAACTACGGATGAATTCAAACTCGGACTCGGGCTATGCGCCCTCACCTTCCAAATAATTTAATGAGTTCAACAACAGCTGAACGGGGATTCAAGCCACGTGCCCTTGTCGACAAATTCGAGCGCAGTCTAGCTGAAGCCCAAACGGAACCCCTCCACCTACAAACTCGGCAAAAAGCCGGACAACTGAGGCACAAATCAAGCGCCCTCGACCAAGTAAGTACGTCCAACTCTAACGAAAATTAGAGACACGTAAAATTCGGCCTCGGCCGAGCTACTAGGTTGTGTTCTCATCCCCACGACCAATTGCCCAACCACGCCCGAACTGGGACTAAGGCTAAATAGCACCACCCCCAAAAGGATGGCCCGACTCGACCACCCCAAGTCGAAAGGGGAGGAGCCGCCAGCGCTCGAAAATTCGACACGCCTACCGAAATGGAATATCAAAATCAAAACTGCCCCCTCAAACACAGGGAAAACAAACACTAAACAAATAGCGAAAGGCAATTCATAAAACGACCATGAGCTATGCCCGCTTACATCGAGCCGTGTACTGGTCAATAAAAAAAAGCAAAGCAACAGCAATTAACAAAACAACAAACGCCAAACTGCAAGGAAAAGACAAAAAAAAGGAAAAGAGGAAGAAGCTATTTTTTCATTCGGCGCCATCTGCACAACCGCATTGTCACCCGCGCCATCTACACTACCGCCTGTCACACTTCCTTTTGGCGCGCCCCCTACCCCGGACGGTAGATGCGCAAGGGAGTTTTTCCAATTTAAGTGGCAATATTCAAAATGGGATTATTTATTTAATTCAGAGTCGCCACTTGGAATAAATTAGGGTGTTCCAAGTCACCGATTTATTTAAATCCCAAATCGAGGAAATTTACGACTTTCCAAATGAAGTCTGCGAACCAGAAATTCTAAGTAAGGAATTCTGTTGACCCGAGGGAAGGTGTTAGACACCCCCGGATCCCGTGGTTCTAGCATGGTCGCTTCAATTATTGCAAATGGCTAAACAATATCTGATTTTAATATATGTTCAATACTATAATGCAATTTTAAATCATTTACCATATTTTGGTTATTTTTTAAGAAAAGAAAAATATTATTTTCTGAGGGGTCCCGCAATTGTAAATTTGAGTTGGCGAGGCTCGTCCCACTTATATTTTAAAAGGGGCCATCCTAAAGTGACTAAATTTTCTATTATTATTTTTATTTCTTATCTACGAAAGAAAGATCCTAATTAATCGAGTTAATTCGTAATTAATCAATATAGTAAAGTATTGAGGCTTGTAGCCACACGTGTTCTAATCGGTCAATGGTTTTGGACCCTTCTATTGTCCACATAAGAGAAACAACATCAAGCTAGGCCAAATACGTGAGCCCAGTTAAACACTGGATATGGAGAAGTACCCAATTGAATCTCTGTAGTATTACTTACACGAGCACAATGCATACCTTACTCTTATTCATTATACTACTCGCCATTTTTAAGTAACAACATATCTGAAATATCAATATTTCTCTTCATGTATATGAACTCTAACTCAATCGCCATTTTAATGAACTTAATACACTATCATGAATATACCAAACATTTATCAATTAGCTTCTTAATGATCCTTAATTTACAAATATTCCAAAAACACCTAAATCCTATTTGTGAAACAAATAAATGAACTTATAACTTTTAAAACTAATGAGGATAATCAGGTATAACAGAAATATTCCAAATATTCTGGGATTCAACTCATAAACAATCGAAACTAACAGAATTAATTACGATCAAAATGAAACAATAGAACTAAAGTATAAAGCAAAGTGCCAGTATCCACATCAGGCTTTGAATTTCGACTTTCATGTCATATTGCTACATTCAGCTTTCCAATTTCAAAGCTAACAGAAGAAGTACCTGGAATTTCAACAGCAAAAATGGAGAAGGAAAGATCAGTAGCAGCTCAGGCCAAACAACAGCAAATAGCGAGGCAGATTCTAGCAAAACTAAAACCACTAATGAAACAGGTAGTAGGCCGCCTAGGTAGCAGAGTGAAATCCCAGGAATAAACTCAAACCAACATAACTCAAGAAAAACCACAACAACTCCAGAAAATCACGCAGCAACAATAACACACCCAAGTAGCTCGACATAAAACCTTCAGATGCCCTTGGACACTCAAACGGGAAACAGAAATAGAGAAACACTCAACTCTTTTAGATCTTGAGAGCAATGTAACAGTGTACAGGAACTCGAGTTGCCTAAGACTGACTTTAAATCTTTTACTAATCCTTCAAAGTTCTCTTCACTCTCTTGAATGCTCAAAACTCTTGAACTCTTTTTAGACAGGTTTGTAAAGACCAAAACAAGCTCTCAAAAAAAAAAACTCTCCTTCACTCTCTATATCAGAATATCTGTTCCAGAATGTATCTCATATCCCTCTATCTTTGTTTTCGAAATGTATATCAGAATCTCTCTCTTGTTTTTTTTAGAATCTAATTTTTTAGAGTTTAGACTCTCTTTTCTCTTCGCTTCCTGATTTTTCAGTGTTCAAAAGAGTGTTTTCTCTCTTCTATCCTCTCCTCCAGATTGTATTATCTCTGTATGTATGTATTCCAGTGAGTGTATCCCTCTCTATGTGAGTTAGTCTCCTCTTTTATAGACAAAAAATAGAACAGTGTTCTCCCCTGCACATGTGCCTAATTAATCCTTTTAGATCAACCTCCCATGTGCTCTCTTCCTTTCCAGCCTGTGCTATTCCCTAGCACATGTGCACTACACCTTTTCTTTTGAATTCTAGATGTTAATTTTCTAAAACCTTATTGCAGCTATATCCAATCCAACATTTCCTAAGCTGAAATCCAAAAACTCAGACCCACAGAGAATCATAACAGTTACAGCTAACAAACAAACAGCTATGATTCACCAGTGAAATCACAGATAGTTAACAACTAATTCGATAGCTATAAACCAACAGCGACATTAACAGCCAGCTAAACAGCTAATCATGGTCCAGTGTTCTAACAAAACGAATCCACAGAATTAATCGACGACATTCGATTAATCGATTACAACATGTATAATCGACAACAAACAAATCGATAAATCAGTGATTCATCATTCTCGGCCAAAGACGGAAAAAGAAATACGAAGCTAACTATTCGACGACGCTAATCGACGCGAATACTTATTTTACAACATACGCAATTCAATGAACAAAACAGAATTAGAATCGACCAAATAAAAAAGGTCTTTGAGAAGAAATGAAAAATAGGGACGGCCGAACAAAAATTGAGAAGAATTCAATCAAGCTAAAACTAAACAAACACAAAAACAAATTGAAATAAACGAAAAAAGAACATTACCTCAAAAAGAAATCGAAATTGAATAGACCCGGCCCCAATGGACTTGAGCTTGCATTTTTTGAAGTAAACGGACTTTAATTGAAGTGTTTTTTTCAAACGAAAAACACTCCAATTAAAGTCTATTGACTTCAATTACCGTTGGTTTGGGCGAAATCTCTAATTTTGGATTCTAGGGTTCTTGAGGGATCGATTTGGGGGTTAAGGTGTTAGGGCTTGATTCGAACGGAACTAAGGTTGGTAGGGGTATGAGGAAGGTCCGGCGAGGGCATGGCATGAGTTTGGGGTGGTTTGGGATAAAACTTCGAATTCCGGCGAGCTTTGATCTAATATTCAAAGCGTTTGGGAATAATTCAAGACTATCGATGGCCGGATTCGTGTAGAGGGGGCTCGGGAGGTTCTATGGTGTTAATTTGGTTGGGTTTGGCCTACCGGAACCGTCGTGATGCAATTTCCGGTGGGCGGAGCACGGCGGCGGCGTTCGCCTCTAAGAGGGATGATGGGAAAGGGTCGTTTGGGTGAAATGAAAGCGGCAGAGGGGTTTAGGGGGGTTTGATATTTTGGAGATTAATTGATTAATCTGGACCGTTGGATGATGAGATCCAACGGCCATTATTAATCCCTTAATAAAATGGGTCATTTGGGTTTTGTCCGGACCGGGTCAGATTTTGGGATGGGTTTGGGCTGGTTTCGTTTGGGTAAGGGATTTTGGATTGGATTTGATGCAATTTAATTTCCCTCTCCTATTTTATTTCTCTTTATTCCCTAATTGTTAAAACTAAACTAAAAAAAATACAATCCTAAATTAATTATTGACAAAAATATTAATTAACTCCAAGTAATAATTATCGCAAATAATTAAACATCATATTAAACGAAAAATCACACAATTGACATTAAATACTAAAAATGCAAAAATATACTATTTTTGTGAATTTCATTCTTCATTTTGTAAAAATAACTTAATTACTCCTAGTGGTAGAATTAAATCCTATGAATGCCAATGCCATATTTTGGTATTTTCTTATTTTAACAAATAAACAATGCACACACAAATGCGAACAGTAAGAGAAAAATAACGCAAAAATCCACAAATATAAACAACAACAAAACTATTTTATTTTTGAATTTCTGGGAGTAATTTTCATATAGGGCAAAAATCACGTGCTCACACCGCCCGCACCATTCACACCATCGTTGGCTCCCCTAAGCTCCCGCCAGCACCATCATCAATCTCTAGCATTGTGGCGTCAAAACCACACTCCATACGGGCCTCCCGAACCCTTTGGTGAGCCCCCTCAAAAGTGGCCTAAGACACAATGCCGTCCTTGAACAAATTTTTATATACATCCCAATAGGCCTCAGCATAGACCCAAATTTCGTGGGTCTGGCCTGAAAAAGCGGACTGCTCCTGGAGACGCATGTTCTCTTCTTCTAAGATTGCAATATGCCACGCCGCATCCTTAGCACCCCGCTCAAGGACCCCAATCTGCTCTTCAAGACTACCCTCCCTGAAGGCAGCAGCAGCTCTCACTAACGATAATTGGAACTCGCCAGCGCGAACAGCCCCCTGCAACTCATCAACTCGGACCGAGGCATCAGCCAATTGGCACTTTAAGGTTGCAACCTCACCTTCCAGCGCGACCACTTTCCCACTCCACTACGAGGTGACTTCCGTCTCCTTGGTCAAACACAGGCGCTCACACTCAACCGAGGCCCTCCTTCCGGCCTCAAGCTCCTCATCCTTTCGACGTAACTGATCCTCCAAATCCCTCACACGACCAAGCGCGTGTTGCGCCTAAAGTTCCCTTGCCTGCTCTTCAACCAAAGCTCAGCTACAGGGATCATTCCTCAGGCGCACATGCATCTCCCTACACCTGTCTAGGTAATGATGACACTTGTCAAGCAACCGCAAAAATACCCCAGAACGAACGTTGGCTCGATGGAGGCTCTCCACCTACAGCAAAAAAGCCTGCAAAACGAGAGGCAACGGTTCAGACGAGAAATAAAATCAGACAAAAGGAAAGCAAATAAGCCTCCATCTTTGAACATATACCCTCATTTCCATCACGGCCACTTCGTTCATCAGGCCGACGTCTGTAACGTTGCTCAACGACTTATTCTCTATCACCAAATACAACTGCCCAAATTGCGACACCAGGCTTGAGTCCAATAGCAGCAAATTCAAATCCGCATGAACCTCAATAAGGAACGGCCTCCCCTTTAGGTGGACAGTCACACTTGTGATGCCCTCTCGGAACATGCGGACATCCTTAGAATCCAAATCTGAGTCGGATTCATACCCATCCCCTGCGGCTTCCGCCGTCGCCGACAGGGTGGTCGACCCACCAATCTCCACGATCACCCGGGGAGTCTCCCCTATCTCGATTATATGGGTCGAAGACTGGGCCATTGGGGCAGCACTTCCTTCTCGATCCAAGCGGGCCTGAGCATCATTCGCCCTCGACCCGTCCTCAGGAATATGTATTGCAGCCGTACCCTCTCCCGCCTCCAAAGGAGAAGAATCCACATTAATTATGACGGGCGGCACAGCCGCGGCCACCACGGGAGGAGCCTGAGTAAAAGAAACCCCATGCCTAATCAAGGGCCTATCTTCCTCTTCGCACGAAGATGAGCCATCTCGAGGGCGAACGACGCCCGACGGCCCTTCCTCCCGACATAAAGGACGAGAGAGAGAAGGAGCCATAGAAGATTCAACCGATGCAGCCCTCGGTATGTTGCACGGCAACGGCGTTGCAAAAAATCTAGCAATTGCACCCAACCGCCGAAAGGCTAGTTGAGGAGCTCTGCCGCGATTCATTCTCCCTGCAACAGAAAGACGAGGTCATCCAGAGAAGCTACTAAACCCTAAACTAAGCAAATCAAAAGAACAAACTTCTTTCCCACGGCTTACCCCCGGTCGTGCTTCTCCCAAAAGGATGCTAACGTGCGAATCCCCTCGGTATGAGGAAATACGGCTTCGAGCCACCCACGCATCCCAGCAAATAAAGCCGGTGACGACCTCTCAGCTATGAAAGCAACGACAAGATAGTATTTAACTTAAGCACAGTAAAAAAAAAGAATGAAAATTGTTGTTTCGATGAAGATAACTCATGTCTATGGTTCCAAACCTCATCGTCCAGCACAGCCGTCAGCCCCATCGACCCACGCGGGCTAGCCCGAAGCATGGTGTCTCGCACTCGTTGCGGAGCGTATAGGGCAAGCACGTGCTGCAGCTTGACCATCCTGCTGGCCATCTCCCCATATTTCAAAAACATCGTCAGGAGTTTGTATAGAGAGGGGTGAGCTGGCCTGGGCATACTCTATAGTGACGGCAGAAGTCCACCATCAAAGTGGGAAGCAGAACCCTGAACCCCAGCTTGAAGGGGTACGCGTAAAAAATGCAGTACCCTAGGCGATCAGTGTGAACCCTCTCCTCATGCCGAGCAAGAATAATATCAGGATGAGTGGGCACAAACCCCTGTTCCCGCAGTTGGGCCATGCCTATCCTCCCCTCCATCGGCGGTGAAATCTATCGCCGGACCTCCAGATATAGGGAGTATTTCGTCTACCGACGGAACCCCCTTAGCCTTAGTCTGTCCCCCTCCTCCCAGTACCGGAGGTGGCCCTTCAATCGCCGGAGGGTTGACCGGCAAACTAATCGGAAGAACTTCATGAGGAGAAAAGCTGGCCATCGCTCGATTGTTAGAAGAATGAAAAACTGAATTTGATGGAAGATGACGAAGCTTATCGCGATTAAGAAAGAGACAATGAACTTGCAGAAGGCAAGAGCTCCAGAATCTCCCAGACAAACAGTAGTATACCAAGAAAGTGATATCCCAAATCACCTTTATAGGCAACATAAATGATTTCGGGAAAACCAATGGATATCATTAACTGCATATCCAAACGTCAAAAACGGTTCAATTCTGCCGAAATAAGCGCCGCCACGACCAGTATCATAAAGTGCCCACTCGACCGCAGTCGTCACCTCGCTAATCGGGGTAAACGTAGAGTCTTGTCAATAAGGGCGGAATATACCCTGCGCCCTCAAAGCTTCGAACAAACCGTTTACATTGTATTCGTACACGCTGCATACGGTTTACCTCCCGCCGCCGATGACGCCTGCACGACCAAAACGAAGTCTTAAAACAGAACGAGACCAAATTCTGGTCCCTCCATAGTCGTGTTGAAGAAACCATACGTCCTTATAATTGGGGAGGGGGGGTTGTCCGACGATCCTGTTCTATGAAAAAGCGATGTTGGAAAACTCTACGAGACCAGGCCGTCGCCATGAAAAGTGTGACCTCGGCCCAAATAACAATCGCCCACTCCTTATCCGAAAATTATCTATATCATAGTCGATAAAGTTCGCTCATCAAGCTCGAGCACGGGACGACCTCGATAAGCGGAGGGACTAACTGTATGGGTCGAAATTAGACCATATGATAATCAACAATAAGCAAGGTTAATAAATGGCATAAACTCTCTTAATTAACGTCATTTAAACGGCCGCCTAAGAATATTAGTAAGGTTATGGCATATTCATTATGTCAGAGGTGACCTCTCAACGTGGGTCCTACCACTAATAGTCGGCTGGTACATTTCATATCTATAAATACCAAGAAAGGAGACCTGCATAGGGTTCCTCTCCTTCCCCATGGGGACTCTAAAAGAAAAGAGAAAAACAAGGAGGGAGAATCACAAATAAACAAGAAAAGTGGAAGATCAAAAGAGAATATGAGTGTAAGGATCTGAACCTCCCTATGGGAAGGCAGACCACCTATTATCATCAATAAAGATCATCCATATTTTCGATTATTAGAAGAACTACTCTTAATTACCGTTTCCCTTATTTGATTCTCGATTTATTACGACTTGCTATGATTGGCCCTCAACTTATATGTATTGTTTTGCATTTATAAGGTAACCAACAACTTTTGAGTCAAACAGAGACAGCAGACTGCTCAATGTTGCATGGATTGTGATGTGTGAAGTGAACTGAGAGAGATGCAGGACTTCTAGGTTGAGGCGTTGTTTTCAGAGTAAATTGCAACCAGTAAATAGTAAATGGGAAATTGTGGGTCAATTGCTGAAGATTAGTAGTTAATAACAGACATAATATCCTAGGGGAAAATGCAGTTTTAAGCTCTCTTTTTGTGTCTATGTTGGTGTGATGGAGAACATATTGGAAAATCAAGTCAGAAACTTGTTCAAGCTTGTCAATTTCTTCACACAGCAACAAACATTGTATATCAAAAGACTATTGTTTCATTTATCAATAGTGTTAACTGTAACATCTCACAAAAAGCTGGTGATTTTTTGCTGTACAATTAATGAAGACCAACAAGCCATTACAAAAGCACTACACTGTACAACTGTGATTAACATGGGAAACCATGTTATATTCATTAATACTGGAAGCTGTTAGCCAGATGACTCCCACAAAAAGCCGTGTCCTCCTTTCCCTCTGGCTCTGTTCTTGGTTTCACTAGCACCATCATTGACACGCATCAGATGATATCGATCATACCAATGAAAATTCAATCTATCCTGTATGCCCAGCCATGCCTATCCAGAAATGCATGTACAGCTTCTTTTATGGCTAGATTTGGCACCAACTGGGACATATAAAGAGGTTCTCGTGTGATCGGATCAAATTTTCCCACCTAAATTGGCACATTCAGGAATATCAATATAATACAAATGGAAGAGAACCTGAGATGCCTAAGGTGATGAGAAACAAATTTTACCTTCTGCAAATGGTCAAGGATCACTGCCCGCTCATATGTAACCCCACTGGGAGTGATGACAGGGTCACGAAAAATATCAAGAGTGATTTTACAGCACAAGTGATAAGGAACCTGAAAATACTCGGTGTCAAAATAATAATACAATGCAGTTGCTTTCAAAAGGGAGAAATCACTAAGATGGTTATGCTCACCTCAGTTGGAGTATCATCTTCTGCAGCCTTCATGAAAACTTTGCCTACAGCTTCCAGTTGCTTCAAAAGAGACGTTGAGTTCTCATCTACGAGTCCTTCTATCTGAGAACTATCGAGCATATGTTTCTCCTTGAGAGCTAACTCACAGGATTCTCTGAGGCACATTACACAAGAAAATAATGGGGAGACGGCCTATGTAATTGGTATAAAAATGAAAATAAAGTAACGGAAAGTTATAAGTGACATAAGCAAGAGCTATTACTTCAAGTTCTGAAGTTCCCAGGAGCGTCTTGTAGATTCATGCTCCCATTCCAAGTACTTTGCTTTCGCAAGCTCTTCCCATATCTCTTCAACCATGTAACTTCCTGGATTTGCACCTCTTCCAAGGTCTAACGCCTAACATGATAGATAAAAAGAGCTGTATCATAATTCAGCAAAGCAAACTTCCCTAAAATCATTGTTTCAACCATCATAATTTAGCGAAACGAACTTCCCTAAATCATAGTTTCAATTATGCTCATCAACAAGATTAACATACCCAGTATATTACACACGTGGGTCTGGGAGGGTAGTGCAGTGTTCAAAATAGCGTGAAGCGAGAAAAAGCGACAACCCCCATTTCACGAAAAGCGAGAACCGATGTGCTATGCGCCTAGTGAAGGTAGAGAGGTTGTTTCCAATGGACTCTCGGCTCAGAAAGGTAGGGAGTAGGAGGAGGAGAAGAAGGATAAGAAGAAGTAGGGGTGGAAAAGGAGAAGAAAAAGAAAAAAAGGGGTGGGGGGTGGGGGGGGGGGATAAGTAGTACCAAAATAGTAAGAACAGGGGAATACGATAACTGAAAACAAACTAAACACAATGTAATATAAATCTGAGAATAAGAAAGTACGTGCTTGCTACTAGTACTACTGGTAAGAAAAAGGGAAACCATCAACTACCTATTAACCTTCTACCCTAATTTTCGACTTCTACACCCTCCTACCAGTGTTTTGGATAGTGTGCGGCGACAAATAGCGACGAGGGCCTGCTTTACTGAAGCGAGAGGCGCACAGCGAAGCGCTTGCCTTTTTAATGTGAAGCGACCATTTATACAAAAAAAAATATTATATATATAACTAAAAACTCAATAACAATAATATATTAATAAATATATCAATTCACAATATGCAATTAATTCTACTCTATGACTAAAAAAGGAGGAAATTTCAGGTTTGAAGAAGTTCTTTGCCTCTGCCTCTACTGCTGCTCAATAAAAAACAGCAACAAAAAAAAAAAAAGAGAAGACCAGAAGAAGAACGAAAAAAATAGAGCATAAACAGATTCTCTATCCTTTTTTTGCTGCACTATTGCTCGACAAAAAACAGAGCAAAAAGAATAGAAAGAAGAAGAGAAGATCAAAAGAAAAGAAAAACAGAGCAACAAACAGACTCTCTGTTCTGCACTATTGCTCAACAAAAAACAGAGCAAAATAATAGAAAGAAGAAGAGAAGAAAAAGGAAGAGAGGAGAAAGAGAAGAGAAGCTTACCTAGGTTGGGTGGACTTGGGTGCTCTGTTATTTGAAGGTTGAAGAAGAAAGAAACGTGAAATCACTGCAAGCCCTAATGTTTTAAGCCCTAATCTGCGCCTTTTTCTTTCTTTTTTTCAAAAGGCGACGCCACAGCTCGCCTCTCGCTACACAAGCCGAGGTGCTCACCTTTTACAATCGCAATGCTACAGAGGGAAAATAGCGCAGGTTGCTCGCCTCGCCTTACCTCACGCTATTAGCGTTGAGGCGAGCGCTATTTATAACACAGCCTCCTACCAAAGGTCTGGTCCTCAATAAGCTGAAGTCGCGTCATGTCCTGCCTAATCACCTCTCCCCGGTACTTCTTAGGTCTACCTCGACCTCTTCTCAAACCCGCCATGGTCAACCTCTCACACCCCCTAATAGACTCCTAATGTGCCCGAACCATCTCAACCACAACTCCCGCATCTTGTCCTCCACGGATGTCGTTCCTACTTTGTCCCGAATAATCATTCCTAATTTAATCTCTCCTGGTACACCAACACATTCATCTCAGCATCCTCATTTATGCTACTTTCATCTTATACATATTGAAGCTCTTGACTGGCCAACACTCCGACAACGTGGTTGGTCAAACCACTACTCTGTCAAAATTTACCCTAAGTTTTGGCAGCAACTTCTTATCACATAGAACACCGATGCAAGTCTCCACTTCATCCATCCCGCTTCAATACGACGTATGACATCCTCGTCAATCTCCCTGTTATCTTGTATATAGATCCGAGACACTTGAAACTACTCATCTTGGGGATGATTTGAGTATCGAATTGCACATCCACGCCTGATTCAAGGGTCCCTCACTGAATTTGCACTCCAAGTACTCTGTTTTGGTCCAAGTCAACTTGAAACCTTTAGACTCCAAGGTCTCTATCCAAACCTCCAACCTTGTGCTACCCCTGCCTCGTGTCTCGTCGATCAACACAATATCATCTGCAAATAACATACACCATGGCACCTCCCCTTAGATGTGCCGCGTCAGCACGTCCATCGCCAAGGCAAATAAGAACGGGCTAAGAGCCGATCCTTGGTGCAGCCTCATCATAACTGGAAAGTGTTCTGAGTCTCCTCCCACGGTCCTCATCAAGTCTTAGCACCATCCTACATATCTTTAATCAACCTAGTATACGCTTCATAAGAACAAATGAACTTTGATAAATTTATCCAAGACTTGTTTGCTATGTACTAACAAGAAAAAAAGGAAAAGATTCATCCCAAACTCTTTTGCAAAGTCTATCACGTCATCCAGCATCTTAAGAACAGAGATTAAGATACCATTTTGCCAGCACAACAGTGGCCATGAATAGTTCATGAATTATGGTTGGGTTTCTTATGCCAAGATTTGAAGTCACTGATGGTAGTATGTTAATTAACATGTTGTAACATACATTATTGTAACTTGAGTATCAAGTAGAGAAGTGTTTGATTACTGGAGTCAAAGCAAAACCCAAGCCTGGAAGCATTAATTTGCAGGAGTTCAGTTGTTTCACGGGTTTAGATTTTTCCTTAGGAACACAACCATCTATGAGGAAATCTTTACATTGTAGTTTACATTTGGTGGATTGAACTCAAAAAATCCCTTAAGCACAATGTTAGTCTTGAAATCTTATTGTTATTTCTCCAGGTATTGTGTGAATGCAACGAGAAGACCGTTGACGAATAATGAAACAATTCATATATTGACATTTCGTGCTTATTTTCAAATTTCTACTTTGATATTCCCATCCAGTAACCACAGATTGATCCACAAGAAAGGTGGCAGGATTCAAACCTATTGCCGGCCTGCCCTGACATGAATTACCCTTTCCAGTGACTATTAGTAAGAGCAACCAACAAAGAGCATATAGGTTTGCTACAATGATGAACAAACAATTATCTGATAATGTTTCTTGAGGAATTTATTCATTATGAGTAGGTAATACTTATGAAATAATTCTAGCCTCACTTGTCATTGACTGGAATAAATAACATCCTTAATATCACCACTATTTTAAGCTGCGGTGATCCAATGAAGTGAAAGTGAACTCAAGTCCCAGATTAAAATCATAGTTAAAAACAAACATCACCTAAACTTTGGTGTGCGAAGTTACTCGGTGCCTGTGCTGGTGGAGATAGCAATTATCTAATGGAATAGTTGAGATGGGCACAAAATGGCCCGGACGAAACCGTTATCAAAACAAAAAAAAACATAAAGCCGACTATTCTAGCATAATTAGCTTTTCATTTATCTCTGCACCTCAACTGACAGCTATTTCTAAAAACTTCATAAAGAGTCTTTTAGAATAATTCACCACCATGATGATCCTAACACATATGAAGGATACTAGGGTTAAAGCCTGACACAAATGCTATTATCCAATTAACCATTTTCAGCACTTATCCCTGAGGTTTACAGTAAGCTTCTTCTTTGGTTAAAAAGGAAATTATATTGGAAGACCAATGGCGAAGAATACATGGTTAAAGCCAAGATGTTCTTCACAGACAAGCTACAAACAGCTCACTGGAGTGCAGTGCAGACTCTCCAAAATGTTGCCGCACCCGTGACAGATCTTCCATAAAAGCATTGCTTTTGGAGGATCCGACATGCACACGGCAACATCTTCAGAGAGACTGAGCAATATAGGTCAAATCATAAGGGTGAAATTAGATCAAGTTTAGTTAAGGTTTGAACCTAAGGCATTTTTATGGAAAATGCAGACTCCAATGAAATGATAAAAGGCTCAGAAACTTGCTTTCTGACAATCAGGCCTGCTAACTTCATCTGTTAAACTATACCTGTCTAACAGACCGGGTCAGCCCATTTCCGGACCGGTCCAGACCGGTTTAAACCGGAACTGGTCTGGACCGGTAAAAGGGGGTCAAGTTGGGCTGGGCTATAGGGGTAGGAGGTTTTGGTTCTTTCACATTTGAACCACCGATTAACCGGACTGGTCAAACCCGGTCAATGAACAACACCGTTCATCCGGTCCACCGGCCCAGACCAGTATAACAGTAACAAATTTTATTTTTTGTTTATTTTAATGTTTGGGCCTCTTCTGACCGTTGACAACAGTCCATTTCACAATATGGTCGTTGCCCAACGGCTGAAATTCACTTTTAGCGCAATTTTTGGGTCTGTTTTTTTAAAATTAATTTCCTTTGAAAAAATATAAATAACCCCCCCCCCTTCTTCCTCATTTCTTCGCTCATCTCTCAATTCTCATATTCTCTCATTCTTCAATCTTCACTTAAAAGTGCAATCAACTATTTGGCTCTTTTTTTTTTTGAATTTAATTTATCGTAATATTTATTATTTGAAGCTTGAACAATTGAACTTCAAAATTGGGACAATTGACGTTTCTTCGTGGTAACATTGGAGTTGCGAAATCATCAAGTGCTCAATTTATTGCCGAATTCGATGCACTCCCTCCAACTCTTTCTCTTATTTACTATTTTATTTGCATATTTAATTATTGCTAGTAGTTAAATTTTTATAATATCTTGAATGCTGCAAAAAGAGTTTGTAATAAGGTTACTAATCGGGAAAATAAAAAAAGAGATAGTACTTCAGCATTTGGTAGTAATTTAAATACCTCTACAAATATTCCTGAGACATTACCTGATAATAATATAGATTATGAACAATTCCAAGAAGATTTTGGTAAAGAAGATAATGAATTAGAAATGGAAGATGAGATACCACTTATACCTAGTAGTGTTGGAGCTGATAGCAGGGGTGGTGGTCGTGGTACTAGTAGTAGATCACATGTGGCCCCGAATAGTAATCGTAGAAAAATAAGTAAGGTTTGAAAATTTTTTGAAGACAAACGAATAATGATAGAGTTAAATGTAAACTTTATAATGATACTTTTAAACATAAAACTGGAGGACAATTAAGGGGGGGGGGGCTAGGACACTTAGTAGACATATGAGAATTGGGCATCCTATAGAATGGGGCTCTGATGGACATGGAAATCAAACAACTCTAAACCCTACTACTAGATGTTTTATGAAATATGATCAAATGAAGGATCGTGCGGAGTTAGCAAAAATAATTGCTTTTGGTTGTCTACCTTTTTCTTTTGCTTATTCATCATATCTTATTATGTATATTCAAAGGATTTATAATCCTTTATTTAAAGGTATCCCTAGAAGTACTTGTAGAGTTTATATCTTTAGACTTCATGGACAATATCAAACATACATACGTTATTTGTTTAGCCACATTACTTGTAGAGTTTCTCTAACTTCTGATATTGGCCATGTTGTTAATGGAAATGATTATTTGACAATTACATGTCATTGGATTGATGATAATTATTGTATGCAAAAACATATTATCGTTTTTAAATATAATGAAGATCAAAGTCATACTGTTGCGTTTATAAGTACTACTATTTGTGAAGTTGAATTTTATAATCTCAAGCAAAAACTATTGTGTATGTCTTTTGATAATGCTTCTAACAATAATGTCGCATTTCAATATTAAAATTGCATTTGCAACCACCACTTGATAAAAATTTTCATGTTAGATGTGCATATCATGTTTATAATTTAATTGTTAAAAGTGACCTTGATTTATTTTCAACTGAGATTACTCATGTTAGAAGAACAGTTGGTGTTATTCAAGAAAATAATAGACAATCTAGAATAAAGGAATTGAAGTTAGTGTATCCAGTATAACCTTAAACCCAGATTTACGCTGGACGAAATTGTTACTAGATGGAATTATACATATATATTTTTAAAATGTTGCTACAAATATAGATTCCCAATAACTGAAGTTGTTAATGTGCGATGTACTGATCCAGACGGCATGTTAACAACTACTACTTGGGAGGTCATGAATGATGTTAAATTTTTACATAAATTTTATATAGCTAATGTTGAGTTTTTTGGAGCATATTACCCTATTGTTGCTATGGCTTTAATACAAATAGCTGAAAATTTTTTTCTACTCTTTGAATTTAAGAAGAAAGAAAGATATATGGATGCTGTTGAAAAAATGCAAGCAATATATATATATATATATATATATATATATATATATATATATATATATATGTTTTTATGAACAAGCTAAATGATAATTTACAACAATTATATAATTATTATGCAAATATAATTGATAATGTTGCTCTTAATGTAGGCAATGTTAATACCATTATGCAATGTACCACTTCTACTACTGTGGATGATGAAGAAGACCTTGATAATTTTAATAATTTGACTATATTTTCTAACACCCAAACCAGTAGCAGGTACATTGAAGAACTTTAATTCTACTTGCAAAAGCAAAAAGAGCCTCGCACAAAGAAATTTTCAACGTTGGGATGGTGGCATGAGAATGGAAAGCAATTTCCTGTTCTTTCCGCTATGGCTCGGGACGTGCTGAATGTGTCAATTTCAACTATTGCATCAGAGAGTGCACTTAACCAAGCAAGACAACAACTTGGAGACACTCGTCACTCATAGTCATTGGGAAGCAATGCTTTGGATGTTTTAGTATATTTCAGAGATCGGAGTAGATCGAAACAAAGAAATCAAGGACGTAAAAATGTTGACAGAAACATGATAACCCATCCGAATTTAACACTCCAGAAGAAGGCCACTCAGTTTATATTGATTATTACGAACTTACTAAGGCAATGCAAAACCTTTGAAAGTTTGAATTTACTCTTTTTTGGTTAATTTACTTGTTGTTAAATGTAAAGCTTTCAATTTGTAAGTTTGAATTTTAGAATAAATGTAGCACTTGCAATTTATAAGTGCAATTTTTTCCATCTTCATTGTATACTTTATACTTTTACTTTATATTAATATAATTTACAATAGTTATACAAAATGCAAAAAAAAAAAATACTAACCCGACCCGGCCTGGCCCAGCCCCTTGAACCCGTAACCCTTACGGTTCAATTTTTATCCGGATGAACCCGAGCCCGTTAAACTCGGTAAGCCCCAGCCCATAACCGGCCCAGACCATAACCAGTTCGTTTACTAAATTTCCCTATCCAGCCAGGCCCGACCCGCCCGTTAGACACCCATATGTTAAACTATAGAGAAATGAGCAGTGACAATAGCAGCCACACGACATCCTTAAAGAGTTGCATTTGGATTAAACTAGTATGAACATGAAAGAGGAAATTATAATAGCACAAAAGAGTTGCCTACTTCATCACATTATCATTATCATTTTCATTTTGGATACAGATTAGGCACCACAGAAGTGTTAAGTACCAATTTGATGTATAGACAGTTGCAAGACAAATATTTAAACATGTGTAAGAGAGAATGGCTTACCTTTTCCAGTTCCCTGACACCTTCAGCATACTGTTCATTTTGTAGCAATGCAAGACCAAGGTAATAATGGGCCTGTACTCCCAGAATTCACTCTTTAGGTCATTATCTGTAGGGAACAAAGAATTTCTAGCTACACCAACTTAGAAAGACCATATATTCAGCACATAAAAAACAGAGGTTTTCTGAAATTATTCAGCTTAGTTCTATCTGTGATTATGTGGATGCTCTAATAAGATAAATTATCCTTCTAAAACTTTGACGTTGCAACAACCTTTGAAACAGTAATAAATTAACAATCTCCAGAATTTACATCATTAAAACCTCCACTTAATCTAAGCATTACTCTATGCGAACAGCAGGATTGCAAGAATACCATATTTGAGTTGTTTCCACAGTGATCCTATTAAGGTAACTGCTGTCTCAGCATATGACTTCTCCGGTAGAACAATAAGGACTTCAGTTCATTTTCTTTCTTCAAACTTAATCGTTATGACCACAAAGATTATTAATATCCATGAGAAGAAAAGCTAGGTTTAGTTAAACACCGAAACACAACTAGTCCATCCAAAGAACAAAGGAAATAAGAAAATATCAAGATTGATAGAACACATATATAGTTATATGAATTCCCCACATTGGAAAAAATATTAATTTATGCTAAATGTTACAAAGTTAGCACCTTTACAGAATTGTGATCGAGCTGGATAGCCTTTCTACAATCCTCCTCCACTCTTTGCCAGTCACTATAAACGAGCAACGACCATAATAAATAAGCAAATACAATAACATCATCAAAATGCCCAAAAGAAATTCTTTTTGTGACACGTACTTTCGCTTGCGATGGCACAAGGCACGATTAGTCCAATATATTGGAACATTAGGGCACAATGTAATAGCCTACAAAATAATACATTCAGTAGCATCAGATATGTTAGAAGTGTAATAAAAAGGAAATAAAGAGGAATAGTTTCACATAACCTAATAGTAAAAAAGACCTCAGTATAAGCATCTATGGCAGCCCCAAATCGATTCTTTTGAAAGTAAATGTTGCCATCTTGCTTCAGTTGCTCCGCTTGCTTTGAACCCACGATCGGTGACATTTTTTCCCCTTTTTTTTCAGCGAACTCTATACCCGCCCCCCTCCAGCCCTCCTTTCTATTTCTCCGTCCAAATTATATACCGGCTATAGATACACGTATATACAGAAGATGTGAAACAGGAGTTTTTCTGCGGTGGAGTAGAGAAACAGATAAAGGGCTGGAAAAACTTGAAATTGAAAAATTGGAGGAAATTGAGCGGCAAGCGGGAGAGTCGTCGTCGCGAAATTTCAACAATAATGGATACCAAATGTGCAGAAAGGAGAAAACAGCGATTGCGTCACATATGATGGTGCGCGTCACAATTCAACGTGATTGGGCAGGCTAACCAGCTTTTCTATTCGTCAATTAAGAGGATAATTAAAGAACAACAATTTAGCCATTGGCTTGTTTTAAACAACTTTTAAACTATTTTGTAATATTTGAATAAAGTAAAAAAATACTTTTAAGCATTTGTTTAAGCTAAAATGACAAAAATAAACCAAAAGCTAAAAATTAGAATTCCTAATTTATGGCTTAAAAGCTATTTTAGCTTAAAAGTCACTTAAAATAAGCTCATCAAAATGGGCTCTTTATCTTTTGGAGCCATTAGCCGTGAAAATAATTACTAATTTTTTGAATTAGTATAGGTTTTCCATAGTATACCACTTAGTAGGGAGTTTACATAGGTTGGGTTGGTTCGATTTTACTATCACCAAATCAAACCAATTTTGTCGGATTAATAAATCTAAAGACTAAACTAAACCAATAATACTCGGGTTTTACAATATCAATTTTTCCCAAGTTTAACTAGGGTTTTTGGGAGATTTTTTTCCGGTAAATCTTCGTATAACAAAACATATTGTAACGACCCGGCCGGTCGTTTTTGAAATTTACGCGCCGATCCCCAATTTAACTGTTCCCTTAAGTTCATTTCTGCTATTGTGGTTTGCCGGGAGGGTCGGTTCTAGAATTTGGAGTGTTTTGGGACACTTAGTCCCTAAATGGGAGCTTTATAGTTGGAAAATGGCCCGCATTCGGAACAGTATTAAGATGACTTCGGAACGGAAATCTGATGGTTCCATTAGCTCCGTTAGTTGATTTCGGGGTTGGGAGCGCGTTCGAAATGTATTTTGGAGGTCTGTAGCTCAATTAGGCTTGAAATGCCGAAGTTTGAGATTTTGGCGAATCCGAACGATAGGTGAGATTTTGATCCGGGGATCAGAATGGAATTCCGACAATTTCTGCAGCTTCGTTATGTGAATTTGGATATGTCTGCAAATTTTCAGGTCATTCGGACGTCGTTTGGTCGGGTTTTTGATTGAATGTGAGTTTCGGAAGTTAGATGAAATTCTAGGCTTGAATCCGCTATAATTCGATGATTTTTGTGTTTAAGGATGTGTTTTTATGATTGGATCAAGTTTGTATCGTGTTTTGGAGTATATTGGTGGTTTTCGTTGGAGTCCCGGGGGCCTTGGGGTGAATCCGGACCATCATCCAGGCACTTTTGAACTATGAAATCTGCAGAAAATTGCAGCAGCAGTGCAGCAGGGAATTGGCCTTCGCGTTCGCGAGGCGTGAGCCGCGTTCACGTAGGTCTAGCCAAGTTGTTCATCGCGTTCGCATAGGTGAGATCGCGTTCGTGTAGGTGTGGCCTGGGACGCACAGCGTTCGCGTCCACGTGGTCGCATTCGCGAAGAGTAAAGTAGGCGGCTGTGGAATTTTGTTCATCGCGAACGCGTGAAGCGCGTCGCGTTCGCGAAGGGTTAGACGACAAAGCATCGCGGACGCGTGGGTTGGAATGCGCACGCGTAGGGTACCCAGGTCTGGCAGTGAGTTTAAGTTGAGAACATAACACCCGCGATCCACATACACAAAAATGCCATTTTTGAGCTCTAGAGAGAGAAACTCACGGGGAATTGTTGGAGAATCATCGGGTAATCATCGGAGGTAAGTTTCTTGGCCTAATTTCGTTATTTTCTCATGAAATCCTTGAGTATTTCACTGTTAATGGAAGATTAATGGGGGTTTTAGCCCTAGGCCTAAATTATAGAGAATCAATGATTTGAATGGGCAAACGAATGCCGATTATCGTAAATTTTATATGCATAGAATCGTGCTGAGATAAGGAACCCGAATATATAGCTTTCGTAATTTTTCGAGAAGCGTACCGAAAGTCGAGTTTTGGCAACTTGTGGTTTTTGGTGTATTTTGAATTGTTTCGATTGGGTAATGCCCAATTGGCCTATTTTGATGTATTTCTATTGATTTTTATCAGATACTACACCTGTGGAGTCCGATATTCACGGCAAGAGAGTTGTCTCTTAGTGGGTTTGTACCGGAGTCGAGGTAAGTGGCTTGTCTAACCTCGTGTGGGGGAAACTTCACCCCTAGGATATTATGTAATAGTTTAAATGCCTTGTACGCGAGGTGAAGGGCGTGTACATGCGCTGGTTGTTGTAACTCACTTTACTTGAATTGTTCAATTCGTGATATTCCTGTTCTTAGTTGATTAAATTGCAATATTTACCTGATATTCGTTAGGAAAGCATGATTAGATAGGATTTATCGTTCTAATTGCCTAATTGTCTTACTTGAACTTCTTGATAATTGTTGGCACCAGATTTTGGTGAAGTTGTAGTTAAGCATATTATATTTTCTCTATGCGTTTCTTTTATTATTTTTGTTGGTGGACTGCGGGTTCGATTCCCGGAGATTCCAGGGCTGTGGGTTCGATTACCAGAGACCCGAAGTGGTATTGCTTGTGGACTGCGGGTTCGATTCCCGGAGATCCAAGTGCTGCGGGTTCGATTCCAGGAGACTCGGAGATTTATTGATATATTTATTGAGATGTGGACTGCGGGTTCGATTCCCGGAGATCCTGAGATATTGAGATACGAGCTACGGGTTTGATTCCCGGAGACCCAGAGATACTGAAATTGGGACTACGGGTTAAATTCTCGTAGCTCCTGAGTTGTTGGATATAGAGAGGGACTGTGGGTTCAATTCCCATAGGTCCTGGACTTGCTGGTTTGAGTTTGTGTTGTGTTGGTTACTTGTAGTTAGTTAATCGTAGTCGGTTGTAGTGATTACTTCATTGTTGTTATTTCAGATTCATTTTTACTTATTCATGTTTATTACTGTTTTGATCATTATGTTATTGTTCTCTCGGTAGGGCCCTGACCTCCCTCGTCACTACTCCATCGAGGTTAGGCTTGGCACTTACTGAGTACCGTTGTGGTGTACTCATGACTCTTCTGCACACTTTTGTGGTGCAGATCCAGGTACATCAGGACAGGCTCATCCTAGGTGATTCACCAGCACATTCGGAGACCTCGAGGTATGATCTGCTATGTCCGCGGATCCGGAGGCCCTCATTCTATTCTGATAGTGATAGTAGTTATTTTCCCTCATTTTGTTGTTTTTAGATACTCTTGATGTATAGAGCCACAATTGTACTTTCCCCTTTTAGTCTGTGTTACCCGTGGGATTCCGGGTCTTGGTAGTATTCTATATGGTGTGGTTGATGAATGTATGTGCGAAGCGGCACTTGTCACATTCCTTTTATATCGTTTTTCCACTATTTTCTCATTTAACGTTCATGAACTTGTATATTCCGCATCGTGTTAGGCTTACCTAGTCGCGGAGACTGGGTGCCGTCATGACAGGTTTACGATTGGTGAACTAGGGTCGTGACAAGTTGGTATCAGAGCTCTAGGTTCATAGGAGTCACGGGACATAGACCGGTTACTTAGAGTCTTGCTGATCGATACGGAGACATTTGTATTTATCTATGAGAGGCTATGTAACTGTTTAGGAAACTCTTCATTTCTATTTGGATTCCTTGTCGTGCGACATTTTCGGCACCAAATATAAATTTCTGCTTTCTATTCTCTCACAGATGGTGAGAACACGTGCTACTCGCGAGGATCAAGCACACGTGCCCCCTGCTGCCGCCGCCAGAGGCTGGGGCCGTGGTAGAGGACGAGGACGCGCCCGAGGTGCAGCCACAACACCCGTGCGCGCTGCTGCTGAGGTGCCACCGATGGATCAGGTTGGAGCGCAGGCACCTGGTACACCGACTACAGCTGCTACTACTCCAGCACTCCAAGAGACCATGGCCTAGTTCATGAGTATGTATACCACTTTAGCTCAGGCATGGTTGCTTCCTCTCACTGCAGCTACTTCTCAGGCCGGGGGAGGGGCCCAGACTCCCGCAGCCGCTACACCTAAGCAACGAGTGCCCGTGGGACAGGTTCTAGAGGTTATTGTTATGCCTCCTTCCGCCCTAGCACAGCCTGGAGGTGGGCCAGCTGCCTCCGAGGACAAGCAGCAAAGATTAGAGAGGTTCAAGAAATATGATCCTCCAGTGTTCAGTGGTTTGGCTACAGATGATGAATTAGGTTTTCTGGAGGAGTGTCATCGTATTCTTCGTACCATGGGGATAGTGGAGACCAGCGGGGTTTCCTTCACCGCTTTTCAGCTTCGTGGGGCCGCTTATGATTGGTGGCGTACGTATGAGTTGGATAGTCTAGATGAGTCTGCTTCATTGACCTGGCCGCAGTTTTCTGATCTATTTTTTAGGGAGTTTGTTCCACAGAGCCTTAGGGATTCTTGGCGCTCGGAGTTTGAGCGGTTGCGACAGGGCTCCATGTTAGTATCGGAGTATGCTATTAGTTTCACCTGTCTAGCCAGGCATGCACCGGCTTTGGTATCCACGGTCCGGGAGAGAGTCCGGAGATTTATTGAGGGCCTTATTCCTCTGATCCGATCCAGCATGGCCAGAGAGTTGGAGACGGATATACCTTATCAGCAGGCGGTGAACATTGCCAGGAGGATCGAAAGTATGCTCCCTAGAGAGCGGGGAGAGAGGGAGGCCAAGAGGTCTCGCGAGTCGAGCCATTTCTCTGGTGCCCGCACTTCAGCAGCCGATCATTTTGGTAGGGGTTACTCCGGTCGTCCAGTTCATTCAGCATTGCCAGCAGCCGGTAGTACTCCAGCTCTTCCAGTACCTCAGGAGCCTTATTATGCTCCACCGGTTCCCAGTGCGCCTCCTACGCGGGGTACCTCCAAGGGTCAGACTAGTGGGGGTGAGGCCGGTCAGTCACAGCCACCGCGTCCTCCTAGAGCTTGTTTTTAGTGCGGGGATACTTGCCATCTGGTTAGGGAGTGCCCTAGGCGTAGGAGAGGAGCACATCCACAGTCTTCGCAGTCACAGCGTGGTTCACAAGGTCAGCAGGCCATCATTCCAGCCCTAGCTGCCACTCCACCTGCCCAGCCTGCCAGGGGCGGGGATTAGGGTGCCAGGGGCCTTCCTCGAGAGAGGGGTCAGGCGAGATTTTATGCTATTCCCGATCGCACCGCAGCTGTTGCATCTGATTCTGTTATCACAGGTATTATTTTGGTTAGTCGCAGAGAGGCATCGGTTCTATTCGATCCTGGTTCCACTTTTTCATATGTGTCCTCTTATTTTGCTTCACATCTGGGTGTGCCTCGGGATTCTTTGAGTTCCCCCATTTATGTTTCCACTCCGGTGGGAGATTCTTTGGCTGTAGACCGTGTGTATCGGTCGTGCTTGGTTACTATTTGTGGTTTTGAGACCAGAGTGGATCTATTGTTGCTTGGGATGGTTGATTTTGATATTATTCTGGGCATGGACTGGTTGTCGCCCCATTATGCTATTCTTGATTGTCACGTCAAGACCGTGACGTTGGCTATGCCGGGCATTCCACGTATTGAGTGGAGTGGTACTCTAGATCACACCCCTAGCCGTGTCATTTCCTTTCTTAGAGCTCAGCGTATGGTTGAGAAGCGGTGTGCCGCTTATCTAGCTTATGTGCGGGATGTCGGCATTGACACTCCTTCTATTGATTCCGTTCCAGTGGTACGTGATTCCGCTGATGTATTTCCAGCTGATCTTCCGGGCATGCCGCCTGACAGAGATATTGATTTTGCTATTGACTTGTTGCCGAGCACTCAGCCCATTTATATTCCACTGTACTGTATGGCTCCTACTGAGTTGAAGGAGTTGAAGGATTAGTTACAGGAGTTGTTGGGTAAGGGTTTCATTCGACCCAATGTTTCGCCTTGGGGTGTTCCTGTGTTGTTTGTGAAGAAAAATGACGGTTCTATACGTATGTGTATTGACTATCGTCAGTTGAACAAAGTTATAGTGAAAAACCGGTATCGTTTGCCACGTATTGATGATTTGTTTGACCAGCTACAGGGCGCACATGTGTTCTCTAAGATTGATTTGTGCACTGGTTATCATCAGCTGAAGATTCGGGAGCCAGATATCCCAAAGACTGCCTTCAGGACTCGGTATGGTCACTACGAGTTCCTCGTGATGTCTTTCGGGCTGACTAATGCCCCAGCAGCCTTTATGCATTTGATGCACAGTGTGTTCAGGCCATATCTAGACTCGTTCGTGATTATTTTCATTGATGATATTCAAGTATATTCCCGGAGTCGGAAAGAGCATGAGCATCATCTGAGGATAGTGCTTCAGACTCTAAGGGAGAAGCAGCTATATGCTAAGTTATCTAAATGTGTATTCTGGCTGAGTTCAGTGGCATTTCTAGGCCACGTGGTGTCGAGCAATGGTATTTGAGTGGATCCGAGGAAGGTGGAGGCCGTGCAGAGTTGGCCCAGGCCCTCCTCAGCTACTGAGATTCGCAATTTCCTTGGTCTGGTGGTTTATTACCATCATTTCATGGAGGGGTTCTCTTCGATCGCAACACCTATGACCAGATTGACCCAAAAGGGTGCCCCCTTCCATTGGACAAATGAGTGTAAGGCGAGCTTTCAGAAGCTCAAGACAGCTTTGACTTCGGCCCCTATCTTGATGTTGCCTACAGGTTCGGGGTCATATACAGTATATTGTGATGCCTCACGAGTTGGACTTGGTGCAGGTATTGATGCAGGACGGTAGGGTGATTGCCTACGCGTCGAGACAGCTGAAGGTGCATGAGAAGAATTACCCTGTTCATGATTTGGAGCTAGCTGCCATTGTTCACGCCTTGAAAATTTGGCGTCATTATTTATATGGGGTTCCTTGTGAGATCTACATCGATCACCGGAGCTTGCAGCACTTGCTTAAGCAGAAGGACCTGAATATGCGTCAGAGAAGATGGTTGGAACTACTGAAGGACTATGATATTACTATTCTCTATTCCGGGCAAGGTCAATGTAGTTGCTGATGCCTTGAGTCGCCGGGCGGAAGGTTTGGGGAGTTTGGCATATCTACCAGCTTCGGAGAGGCCTATGGCGATGGATATTCGGGCTTTAGCCAGGCAGTTTGTTAGACTGGATCTTTCGGAGCCCAGCCGAGTTCTGGCCTGTGTGGTTTCTCGGACTTCTTTATTTGATAGCATCAGGGAGCGTCAGTTCGACGACCCTCATTTGCTTGTCCTTCAGGATAGAGTTCAGCGTGGTGATGCTCGAGATGTTACCATTGGGGATGATGGAGTTATGAGAATGCAGAGGCGTATTTGTGTGCCCAATGTAGATGATCTTCGAGAGCTGATTCTAGCAGAGGCCCATAGCTCACGATATTCCATCCATCCGGGTGCCGCGAAGATGTATCAGGACTTGAGACAGCATTACTGGTGGAGGTGGATGAAGAGGGATATAGTTCATTATATTTCTAGGTGCCTCAACTGCCAGTAGGTGAAGTATGAGCATCAGCGTCCGGGTGGATTAATGCAGCAGATTGAGATTCCAGAGTGAAAATGGGAGCGCATCACCATGGACTTTGTATCTGGGCTTCCATGGACTATTAGGAAGTTTGATTCCATTTGGGTTATTGTGGATCGGTTGACCAAGTCCGCCCATTTCATACCGGTGAGCACCACTTATTCATCGGAGCGACTGGCGGAGATCTACATCAGGGAGATAATTCGGCTGCATGGTATTCCAGTTTCTATCATTTCAGATAGAGGCACTCAGTTCACTTCACGGTTTTGGAGAGCCTACAGTAGGAGTTAGGCACTCGGTTGGAGTTGAGCACAACATTTCACCCCAGACTGATGGCCAGTCCGAGCGCACTATTCAGATTTTGGAGGATATGCTGTATGCGTGCGTGATTGAGTTTAGAGTTTCATGGGATCATTTCTTGCCACTAGCGGAGTTTGCTTATAACAACAGCTACCAGTCCAGTATTCAGATGGCACTGTATGAGGCTATATATGGTAGGAGGTGCAGGTCTCCCGTGGGTTGGTTCGAGTCGGGCGAGGCCGGACTGCTAGGTACTGAGATTGTCCAGGATGCAATGGACAAGGTCAAGGTGATTCAGGACAGACTTCGTGCAACCCAGTCTAGACATAAGAGTTGCGCGGACAAGAAGGTCCGCGATGTGGCTTTTATGATTGGCGAGCGGGTTCTGCTTCTGATCTCGCCCATGAAGGGCGTTATGAGGTTTGGGAAGAAGGGGAAGCTGAGTCCCAGATTTATTGGCCCTTTTGAGATTTTGAGGCGTGTTGGGGAGGTTGCTTATGAGTTGGCCTTGCCTCCCAGCCTAGCCGGAGTCCATCCCGTATTTCATGTCTCTATGCTTCGGAGATACCATGGTGACCCGTCACACGTGTTGTATTTTACTTCTGTTCAGCTAGACGAGGATCTGTCTTATGTTGAGGAGCCAGTGGCCATACTAGACAGACAAGTCAAGAAGCTAAGGTCAAAGAACATCGCACAGTAAAGGTTCAGTGGCGGGGTCAGCCAGTCGAGGAAGTGACTTGGGAGACCGAGCAGGATATGCGCAGCCAGTACCCTCATCTCTTCACCACTCCAGGTATGTTTTCTGTGCTCGTTCGAGGACGAATGAATCTTTAGGTGTGGGAAGATGTAACGACCCGGCCGATCATTTTTGAAATTTATGCCCCGATCCCAAATTTAACTGTTCCCCTAAGTTCATTTCTGCTATTGTGGTTTGCCGGGAGGGTCGGTTCTGGAAATTTGGAGTGTTTTGGGACACTTAGTCCCTAAATGGGAGCTTTATAGTTGGAAAATGGCCCGTATTCAGAACAGTGTTAAGACGACCTCGGAACGGAGATCCGATGGTTCCATTAGCTCCGTTAGGTGATTTCGGGGTTGGGAGTGTTTCAGAATTTATTTTGGAGGTCTGTAGCTCAATTAGGCTTGAAATGCCGAAGTTTGAGATTTTGGCGAATCCGAACGATAGGTGAGATTTTGATCCAGGGGTCGGAATGGAATTCCAACAATTTCTGCAGCTTCGTTATGTGAATTTGGATATGTCTGCAAATTTTCAGGTCATTCGGACGTCGTTTGGTCGGGTTTTTGATTGAATGTAAGTTTCAGAAGTTAGATGAAATCCTAGGCTTGAATCCGCTATAATTCGATGATTTTTGTGTTTAAGGATGTGTTTTTATGATTGGAGCAAGTTTATATCGTGTTTTGGAGTATGTTGGTGGTTTTCGTTGGGGTCCCGGGGGCCTCAGAGTGAATTCGGACCATCATCCAGGCACTTTTGAACTATCAAATCTACAAAACATTGCATCAGCAGTGCAGCAGGGAATTGGTCTTCACGTTCGCGAGGCCTGAGCCGCGCTTGCGTAGGTCTGGCCAAGGTGGTCATCGCGTTCGCGTAGGTGTGGCCTAGGACGCACCGCGTTCGAGTCCAGGTGGTCACGTTCGCGAAGAGTAAAGTAGGCGGCTGTGGATTTTTGTTCATCGCGAACGCGTGAAGCGCGTCGCGTTCGCGAAGGGTTAGACGGCAAGGCATCGCGGGCGCGTGTGTTGGAACGCGAACGCGTAGGGTACCCAGGTATGGCAATGAGTTTAAGTTCAGAACATAACACCCGCGACCCAAATACACAAAAACGCCATTTTTGAGCTCTAGAGAGAGAAACTCACGGGGAATTGTTGGAGAATCATTGGGTAATCATCGGAGGTAAGTTCTTTGGCCTAATTCCGTTATTTTCTCATGAAATCCTTCAGTATTTCACTGTTAATGGAAGATTAATGGGGGGTTTTTTGCCCTAGGCCTAAATTATAGAGAATCATTGATTTGAATGGGCAAACAGAGTCCGATTTTGGTAAATTTTATGCATGGACTCGTGTTGAGATAAGGAACCCGAATATATAACTTTTGTAATTTTTCGAGAAACATATCGAAAGTCGGGTTTTGGCAACTTGTGGTTTTTGGTGTATTTTGAATTATTTCGATTGGGTAATGCCCAATTGGCCTATTTTGATGTATTTCTATTGATTTTTATCAGATACTACACCTGTGGAGGCCGATATTCACGGCAAGAGAGTTGTCTCTTAGCGGTTTTGTACCGGAGTCGAGGTAAGTGACTTGTCTAACCTCGTGTGGGGGAAACTTCACCCCTAGAATATTATGTGATAGTTTAAATGCATTGTACGCGAGGTGACGGGCGTGTACATGCGCTGGTTGTTGTAACTCACTTTACTTGCATTGTTCAATTCGTGATATTCCTGTTCTTTGTTGATTAAATTGCGACATTTACCTGATATTCGTTAGGAAAGCATGATTAGATAGGATTTATCTATCTAATTGCCTAATTGTCTTACTTGAACTTCTTGATAATTGTTAGCACTAGATTTTGGTGAAGTTGTAGTTAAGCATATTATATTTTCTCTGTGCGTTTCTTTTATTATTTGTGTTGGTGGACTGGGGGTTCGATTCCCGGAGATCCCAGGGTTGTGGGTTCGATTCCCAGAGACCCCGAGTGGTATTGCTTGTGGACTGCGGGTTCGATTCCCGGAGATCCAAGGGCTGCGGGTTCGATTCTCGGAGACACGAAGATTTATTGATATATTTATTTAGATGTGGACTGCGGGTTCGATTCTCGGAGATCCTGAGATATTGAGATATGGGCTGCGGGTTTGATTCCCGGAGACCCAGAGGTACTGATATTGGGACTGCGGGTTAAATTCCCGTAGCTCCTGAGTTGTTGGATATAGAGAGGGACTGCGGGTTCAATTCCCACAGGTCATGGACTTGCTGGTTTGAGTTTGTGTTGTGTTGGTTACTTGTAATTAGTTAATCGTAATCGGTTGTAGTGATTACTTCATTGTTGTTATTTAAGATTCATTCTTACTTATTCCTGCTTATTACTGTTTTGATCATTATATTATTGTTCTCTCGTGTCACGACCCAAATCCGGTCGTGATGGCGCTCAACAATTAAGCTAGGCCAGCCATACCAACTATTACTTATCACAACGACTATCAGTCCCAAATGGACATTCCAAGAAGAATATATGAGTTTAAGAACTCCAATAATAATAGAAATGAACAAAATACTGACACTCCCAAAGATCCGGAGTCACAAGTCTAGAGCCTCTAACAAAACCCAACAGGAATAGAGAGTACTGTATAGAAATACTCAAGTCCGAATACAAAATACAAAATAACAACTGGAAAGGAGAGGAGAAGCTAGGTTCTGCGAACGTAGGCAGCTACCTCAGCAACTCGATATGACACTGCAAACGCTGGAAATGCCTGTCTACTGCTCCTGAGTACCTGAGTCTGCAGACAAAAGGTACAGGGAGTAGGGGTGAGTACTAAGTACTCTGTGAGTAATAAATATATACAAGTAGCTGAAAATAAGAAATCCACAGAATACCACAATATGAAGTTACACTACAGTCCGAATCTCCTATGAACTAGCATCAACAGTACAATTCAACTACCACAGAGTAATTTAACAAATAAAGATGCAATGCAATGCACATAACCGCTACGGCGTGTAGCCCGATCCAATTTAACGTCGACGGCGCTCACTGGGGTGTGTACAGACTCCGGAGGGGCTCCTACAGCCCAAGCGCAATATTGCTGCGGCGTGCAGCCCGATCCTCATATCAACCACTGCGGCGTGCAGCCCGATCCATGCTCAGTCCACAATAAGCAAATAAGTCACAAAACAGTTCATTTTTCTTAATTCCAGTTTCCAGTTCATAATTTATGAAAAATACTTTAACTTTATAAAATTTTTGCAAAAGCCGGTGACTTAGCATTTCAAAAGTGTGATTTCAATTTCCAGGACTGAGATGAGTGATTTAAGCAAATATAGCTATCACATAATTATTGTCCTCTAAGGATACTACAGGTCGGCACAAGGCCCCAAACAAGGCTTACAGCCCACAAATATATCAAATACAGTGTATTTCCAACACTAACAACGTATTATTCACATCCGGGATGGACCAAGTCTCAATCCCTAGTCACAATCAATCCCGAACCTTCCACGGTGTGCGAGCCACACCCTACTACCGTCACAATGTGCTAAGCCGAGGTTTCGAACCCTCAGGCTACCATATGCACAAACTACTCACCTCTAGCCGGTCGTAGACTCGTCCGCGATGCCTTTTCCTTTGAATTTAGCTCCCTCGTGCGTAGAATCTAGTCAAACCACAATAATTATATCAAATACGGGTCAAAGAATCATAACCCATTTCAATTTACATAAAATTCGCATAAATACACTAAGTTGGTAAAACCCGACCCCCGGGCCCACTCCTCGGAAAATTCCAAAATTAGTACCAATGCGACCCTCATCTCGCCACGAGTCCGTGCATATAAAATTTATCAAAATCGGAGTTCAAATGGCCTCCCAAAACTCAAAATCCCGTTTTCAATATCTAGGCCACATTTCTTCAAGATGTCAACCCAATTTCATGAAGATTGATGTTAATTCTACCATAATATGATGTTTTTGAGTCAAGAATCTTACCTCCGACGAATACCCGATGATTTCTCAGTGATTACCTCGAGTTTTCTTCTCTCTAGGGCTCAAAATTGTGTTTTTTTGGGGTATAAACCCGTGACCCCTCTGTTCTGTGATTTTATTCACTGCTAGAGCAATTTGCTCTACGCGTTCGCATGAGCTCCCACGCGTTCGCGATGAACAGCTCCCTTTTACTCTACACGAACGCGACGACTCCCACGCATTCGCGATGCTCGACCCAGACATACCCTACGCGAACGCGAACTCCTCCACGCGTTCGCGATGAACAAGATTCCCAGTCGCCCAAAATCCTTCTATGCGTTCGCGACTCCCAGTCACGCGAACGCGATGGTTCACTCCAACTGACCTACGCGAACGCGACACCAGGAATGCGATCGCGAAGCACAAGGCTCCTGGCATACGCGAACGCGACGCACCTGATCGTGAACGCGATGCATGATCCGCCTGGCCTTCGCGAACGCGGCCCATGCCACGCGAACGCGAAGGCTTAAATGCCTGGACAGAACCTGCAGTTTTTCTGCAGATTTTTTGCCAAGTCCAAATGCCCGGTTGATGGTCCGAAATCATCCCGAGGCCCCGGGACCCCAACGAAAACCACCAACATACTCCAAAACATGATACAAACTTGTTCCAATCACAAAAACACCATCCTAAACATCAAAATCACCATTTCCACACGAATTCAAGCCTAAGTTTCTTCAAAACTTTCAAAACTAACATTCAATCCAAAACCCGATCAAACGATGTCCGAATGACCTGAAAATTTGCAGACATATCCAAAATCACATAACGACGCTACAAAAATTGGCGGAATTCCATTCTGACCCCCGGATCAAAATATCACCTTCCATCCGGTTTTCGCCAAAAATCAACCTTCACCAATTCAAGCCTAAAACTACACCGGACCTCCGAATTCAATTCCGATTGCTCTCCTAAGTCATAAATGATCCCCCGAAACTAGTCGAATCATCAGAATCCGATTCCGAGCACTCTAACTCAATAGTCAACTCTTGGTTGACTTCCCATATTCAAGCTTCTTTCAAACATACTATTTGCTTCATTTTCAATCCAAATCACTCCTAACTTACCCGATATACTCTAATACTGATATAAAAGCATAAGATATGTAAATGCAAGGTAACAGGGTGGTAATTCCCGTAACGACGGGCCTGGTCGTTACATCTCGGTAAGGCCTTGACCTTCCTCGTCACTACTCCATCGAGGTTTGGCTTGGCACTTACTGAGTACCACCTTGGTGTACTTATGCTACTCTTCTACACACTTTTGTTGTGCACATCCAGGTACATTAGGACATGCTCATCCTAGGTGATTCAGCAGCACATTCGGAGACCTCGAGGTATGATCTGCTACGTCCGCGGATCCGGAGGCCCTCCTTCTATTCTGATAGTGATAGTAGTTATTTTCCCTCATTTCATTATTTTTCGATACTCTTGATGTATAGAGCCACAGTTGTACGTTTCCCTTTTAGTCTGTGTTACCTGTGGGATTTCGGGTCTTGGTAGTTTTCTATATGGTGTGGTTGATGAATATATGTGCCAAGCGGCACTTGTCACATTCCTTTTATATCGTTTTTTTTCTATTTTCTCATTTAACGTTCATGAACTTGTATATTTCGCATCGTGTTAGGCTTACCTATTTGCGGAGACTGGGTGACGTCATGACAGGTTCACGATTGGTGAACTAGGATCGTGACACATATACTACTTGTGTTTAAAATATTTCTTTAATCCTAATAAGATACAATATATAAAGTATTTTCCAAAAAATTAATACAAAATATGAGACTTGTCATGGCATTATCCTAAAATATTCAACAATAAAGACAATAAAATTGTGTAATATAAATATTGCTAATTAAAAAGTCAAAATAATTAAAAAAATTAAAGTACTAAGTCATGCTAAAATAAGTAGTCTAATAAGGGAATATTTATTTCATGACTAAACGCTAAAGGAAAAATAAAAATATGTTATGCATTTTTGTCTAAATTATTGCAAAACAAAAAATAGATATTCAATACATTCCGCTTCGTAGTATTGAATTGAATGTCTTTTGTTAGCATTACTATTGATTTGATTTTGGTTTGTGCTTTTGTTAGCATTATTTGTTTCCTAATATTAATGGCTATAAAACTTGTTGGAACACTCAAAAGTTCTAAGTTCAACTTTGAAATAATACCTTAAAGGATAAAATAAAAAAACAATTTAAGAAATAATTGTAAATTACATCACAATAAGTATTATATATTAAATATATCTAAAATATCTATATATGTAATGTCGGGTTGGTTTGGTTTCGGTTGAATTTCTTTAGTTAAACCAAACCAAACCAATTATGATTGGATTTATTTTTTCAAAACATCAAACCAAGTCAAACCAAACCATAGTAGGATTTATTTTTCTCAGTTTGATTCGGATTATCGGGTTGGTGCAGTTTATCAGTTTTCTTTGTACACCTCTACCGCTTAGGGTGTGGCATTCCCAGGATCCTACATGAATAAGCAATGCTTTATGCACCTGCTGATCTTTTTTATTTTGAAATTAAGTACATCGCATACGACCTTCCTACGAAAATACTAAAAGGGATGAACCCGCTTAAAATAGTGATAAAACATAGTCCAATGGTCAAGCGAGGTCCAAGACAAAAGTTTTCCGAGTTCGACATGCGGAATATGGAAAATTATTATTCACTTCAATTTTTTGAAGTGACGAATAAAAAAAGTAACAAAAAAATAGACTATAATTATATCTCTATTAACGATCATATTTAAAAGGAAAAAAACTAAAATTTGTTTGCTGTTAAGAAATGTAGTTCAAAGTAATAATATAAAATAAGTAGATAAGTAGAAAAAAAGAGAAAAAAAGATTTCTTATTTTATCAAGTGTTCAAGTTTGTTCCATCTCACATTTCATGCCTCTATTTATACTATTACACATGAAGGTTACAAAATGATTGTCTTAAATATGACATTAACAATTGAGATCATGGGGGTAAGATTATGGGAAGAGGTTATGGATATGTGGGAGTTACAATTATAATAGTGAAGAGTAGTTGAAGGTTATTTACATCATGCGCGAAAATAGTGGGAGTAGTGGACATCCATATTAACTATAGGTTTTACAACACTTCCCTTTAGATGTTCAAAACTAGATAATACGCCTTGTCAAAACCTTAATAAGAAAAAAAACCATAGAAAAAATCTTAGTGAAGGAAAAAGAGTACACATATTTGTATATGTTTTATTTGTTGCCTCGTTAAGAACCCTGCCGGTAAAAGCTAGTGGGATAAAACCTAGGCTAAGGGAAAAAGACTACAGCACATTTCTTGCGTCCCCTCTTGAAAATATTACTTTATTTCTCGAAGACGCAGGATTCCATCTTCTGTCTCAACTTCTCAAATGTTGATGTTGGTAATGCCTTACTGAACAGATCAGTCAAATTTTTATAAAAACGAATCTGTTGAACATTAATTTTACCATTTTGTTGAAGATCATGCGTGAAAAAAAACTTTGGTGAAATGTACTTTGTTATGTCTCCTTTGATGCATCATCCTTTCAGTTGAGTGATGTAAGCAGCATTGTCTTTTTCATAAGAAAACCACACATTTCCCGAGTATGTTAAGTCATTGATCTCAACCAAACACATTCTCGACTAGCTTCATGAATGGCTATTATCTCAGCATGATTTGAAGAAGTGGTAGCTGTTTGTTTGATTGAACGTCATGATATAGCTGTACATCCATATGTAAGCAAATAGTCTGTTTAAGATCAGGCTTTATATGGAACAGAGAAATAATATGCATCGGCATAACCAATCATTTATGACTTGAATTCATTAGAATAAAACAATATCATATATATAGTTTCCCAAAGATATCTAAATATATGTTTACACCATTCCAATGTCTTTTTGTTGGAGAAGAGCTGAATCTTGCTAATATGCTTAATACAAAAGCAATATTTGGTCGGGTATTGTTGGCAAGATACATCAGTGCCCCAGTTGCACTAAGATATGGAGTTTCACCACCAATGAGCTCTTCCTTATTTTCTTGAGGGCGAAATAGATCTTTATTTATATCAAGCGATCTCACAACCATTGGGGTACTCAATGGATGTGCATTATCCATGTAAAATCGCTTTAAAACCTTTTCAATGTATAATGATTGATGGACGAAAATTCCATTTGGTACATGCTCAATTTGTAGGCCAAGACAAAATTTTGTCTTACCAATATCTTTCATTTCAAATTCTTTTTTTCTAATATTCTACAACCTTTTCTTTATAAGTGCCAATGATATTCAAGTCACCAACATACATAATTACGATGATAAATTCAAATCCAGACTCTTAATAAAGAAACAAGGGAATATATGGTCATTTTTGTACCCTTCCTTTAGCAAATACTCTCTAAGATGATTATACTGCATCCTCTCTAATTGATTCAATATGTATAAGGATTTTTGAAGTTTTATTGAACTTTTATATTCTTCAGGAACTTTAAATCCTTCGGGGATTTTCATAAAATTTTCATTGTCCAGTGAGCCATATAAGTAGGTTGTGAAAATATTATCAAGATTTTCATGGACTGCAAAATTTATTAAATACCTGAAGCTAATTACATCAACCATAGGAGAATATGTCTCCATATAATCAATGTCAGGCCTTTGCAAAAATCCTTGTGCCACAAGTCGTGCTTTATACCTTATGACTTCACCTTTCTCATTTCATTTTCGCACAAAAAACCTTTTTGTACCCCATTGGCTTGACACCTTCAGGCGTTCAGACTATTGGTTCGACAATTTCATGTTTTTTGAGTGAAGCCAATTCCCCTTAAATTTCATTTTTCCATTTTGGCCAATCATTTCTCTATGTACATTCATTGATAGATTTTGGCTCAAATCCTCATCTTGTTGCATTATTACAACTGCAACATTAAATGCAAATTTGTTGTTAATAACAACGTTATTTCTATTACATTTTATTCCTATAGAGACATAACTTATTGAGATATCTTCATTTTATCATTTCTAGGTACTAGAACCTCTTGCGATGTCTTATCTGTAATGACCTAATCGGTTGTTTTGAGCTCTAGCGTGCCGTTCAACAGTTTGAGGCCATGAGCAACTTCATTTCAAGTATTATGACTTGTACACATAGTCAGAATTGAATTTGGGAAGTTCAGAGTTGGTTTGGAGAGAAAATCCTCATTCGGAAGCTTTAAGTTTAAACAATTGACAAGATTGGATTTTTGAGTAAACGAACTCGGAATCGGGATTTGAAGGTTATAGCATGTTCATATGATAATTTCAGACTTGGGCGTATGTCTGGATCAGGATTTGGGAGACCTGGGAACATTTTAGTACCTATTATGGAAGTTAGCGTTTTTGGAAGAATTTCATAAGTTTGGGTGAAGGTGAATTTCAGTGTTATTAATGTTCGTTTGAGATTTCAAGTATGGGAATAGCTCCATATAGTGATTATGGTGTTGGCAGTACGATCGAAAGTGAATTCGGAGGTCCACGGGTCATTTTGAAGTCATTTGGCCAAAGATAGAAGTTTGAAGGTTTTTGAGAAGTTTGATCGGAAGTGAACTTTATTGATATCGGGGTAGGATCCCAATTCCAAAAGTTGAAGTAGGTCCGTAATGTCGAATACGACTTATGTGAAAATTTTGAGGCCAATCGGATGTGATTTGATAGGTTTAAACATCAAAAGTAGAAGTTTGAAATTTTAAAGTTCATAAAGCTCAAATTGGGATGTGATTCATGATTTTGATATTTTTGATATGATTTGAGGCCCTGATCAAGCCCGTAAGGTATTTTGGGACTAGTTAGTATGATTGGATAGGGTCCCGCAGGCCTCGGGTGGATTTCGGATGGTTAACAGATCGATTGGGACTTGAAGGATGGGCTTAAGGGGGTTTGATTGTTGGTGTAACCGCTTATGCAGAGGGTTCGCAGCAGAAGCGGCCCCGTAGAAACGAGGAAGGGAACCGTAGAAACGGTTAGTAGTGAAGGAGTTAGAGGCTGCATGTGTGAAGGAAATTTTGCACCTGTGTGATCGCAGATGCAGTCGATACGACACAGAAATAGGTTGGGCAGTTGAAGGAGGACCGCAAAAGCGATATTGGAACCGCACCTGCGGAACCACAGGAGCGGTCAAGTGACTGCATGTGCAGAAATGCTGGAGGCAGTGAGTTCTTTTAAAATCGGGGGTTGGGTTCATTCCAACCTCATTTCTTCCATTGGAGCAACTTTGCGGTACCATTTTCACCACCAAACATAAGGTAAGTGGACTCTACTAGTTTTGAGTTAATACTTGGATTAAGTGCGCATTTTAGCATGGAAATTTGGTAAATATTGTGGGTTTTTGGTATGAGACCTATAAATTATATTTGGATTTTGGCCACGATTTTGGGTATGAAATTGAGAGTAGATTATATAGTTAAGTTCGTGAGGCTATGGGTAAACTTATTCTTCAAAAAGTTCTAGAATCCGGGCACGTGGGCCCGAGGCCATTTTTGTCAACTTTTTGATCGAGGTTAGGAATTGTTATAAATTGGATTATAATGAGCACTTGAGCATATATTAATGGATTTTCATAATTATTGGATAGTTTTGGAGCATTTATCATTGATTCGAGTCTTCGAAAAGGCGTGAAATGCCGATTATGGATCTTCGGAGCGAGGCGAGTTTCCTTTCTAACCTTGTAAGAGGGAATTGTCCCCATAGGTGAGTAATTAGGGGTGTTCATGGTTCAGTTTGGATCGGTTTTTCCCTAAAAAGAAACCAAACCAAGTAAGTCAATTTTTCAAATATTAGAACCAAACCAAACCAACTGAGTCAATTTTTCTCGATTTGATTTATGTTAGTTTTTCGATTTTTTTTGTTTATTTGTCAGTTTTTTCTTAAATATAAGACATACACTACCAAACACATATTCCAGCGACCACATTTTCAATCTAACACTATCAAATCAATTGACCTTTGAGAAATCTATTTTTACCAAGATATAATGATGATAATTGAATCAAATAGTGATAAATAATTGAAGGACTCAATTAGGAGTATGTTATTTTTAATACGAAATAGATTCTTACACTAAATAAAAAAAAAACTACCAATCAATCTATAATGTAAAGGTAAAGAACTATATTAAAAGTGCAAACTATTAACATTTACCATAAACTTTTTGAAACTTTGTATAACAATATACATATATATAGGTGTAATAACAAATTTGAAATAGCTACTCCTATAGTCGGTTTGGTTCGGTTTTTTTCTGAGTAAAACTGAAACCAAACCAAATTTGATCGATTTTTAAATTCAAAACCAAACCAAAAAGTATCAATTTTTTTGGTCGATTTGGTTTGGTTTTCGGTTTGATTTAGTTTTTTGGGTTTTGTGAACACCCCTAGGTGAGTTAATTGGTTATGTGGTCCTATTTATAGGGGGCTATGTATGCACGAGATGACAAGAGTTCGTGCGTAGCTACTATTATACATAAGTCCGTGTAGTTTAGGGCTCAAAAGCATGCTTACTTGTAATACGTGCAACCTTGTTGACAAACCCAAAAATTCTTAAAATATATCAAACGTGTGAATGACGTTCTAAAAGGCTAGATGGCATTTCTTGACTTTTAAAAGAGAAACTTGCCTTTCCTGAATATTTTCTCCTTGATGAATTATGCATTTGATTATTTTAATGTGTTTATATATTGTGGAACAACCCGAATGCCTCAGCAGAGCGCATGCTTATATTGCTTGCCTTGGAATTTGTTGAAGTGATATCATTATTCACGGATTGAGAATAAATGTATAAATATAAATAAGGAGAAGGATTTAGGAATTTCCTACGAAAGAAAGAATTGTTTACTTCCTTTACTTTATTGAATTGCAATCATGCCTATATAAATCCTCAATTCGTTGTATTACTGATTTACCATTATTGGACCATTAGTAAGTGTCAAAGTCGTCATCTCGTCTCTACTTCTTTGAGATTTGGCGGGATACTTACCAAGCACAAGTTATTTTCATACTCATGCTACACTTGTTGTGCATTTTTGTTGCACATGCATATGCATTTCTAGTAACTTAGTAGACATAGCAGCATGGTTGATACGAAAACTTAGGTGAGCTGCACTTCTCGAGACGACCCGCATCTGGCAGAGTCACTTTCAAATTTCCATATTTACCTTCTGTTCTATTTGTATTCCAGAGAGTTATTGTATTATATTGCTTCTTAGAGATAGCTCATGTACCTGTGACACATGGTTCTGGGATGGTTATGAGACTGATCAATATAAATTTACTAAAGACATCACCTTATTTTAGAGGATTTCGTAAATTATTGTTTAATGTATAAAAAGATTGACCTTAAATAAGTCATGAAATAAGAATTTAATTAAGTAATTATGGTTGGCTTGCCTGACAGTGGTGTCCGGCGGCATCACGACCCTTAGTGGATTTTTAGGTCGTGACATTATCAATTACTATGTCTTTATGCTACTCTTGAGCAATTTCCTTCATGTTATGATCAACTTGATCATTTTCTCCTTTCCTTTTTCGGGGATTCTTATCCTTGGAACCGATTGATCTACCATGTTTAGGGCGTGACCTAGACTCATTTGCATTATCATACTGTCCAACTAGGACATCGACTCGAATTGGAGCACTTACAGTTGGAATATGCAATTTTGTAACCTGTGAAAGGTTAGTAAATTTATGTGGCAATTGATTTGCAACATTTTGCATATAAATGATTTTTTGAACTTCTTATTCACATTAATTTGTACGAGATCCAAATGAGATAGATAATACATTTCATTTTATCTCTTTTTCAGTTGTTTATTTTCTCCCCCTAATGTTGGAAAATTTGATTCATCAAAATGACAATCAACAAATATGGATGTAAACAAATCTTTTGTCGTAGGCTCTATATATTTGATAAAGAAGGAGATTCATAAACAACATATACTCCCAACCTTCTATGAAGACCCATCTTTGTGCGTTGTAGTGGATCAAATGGAACATATACCGCACATCTAAAAATTCTTAGATGGAAAATATTTAAAGTCAAATGTAATGGGTAAACTTCATGATAACTGGTAGGCCTTATATGCACAAGTGTTGCTGCATGCAAAAATAGCATGTCGCTACACTGAAAGAGGATGTTTTGTCCTTATTAGCAATGGTCTAGCTATTAATTGGAGGTTTTTAATCAATGATTCTGCTAGACCATTTTGAGTATGAACACGAGCAATCGGATGCTTAACGTTTATTCCACTGGCCATACAATAGTCAAAAAAGGCCCGAGATGTAAATTCATCAGCATTATCAAGACAAATTGTCTTAATTGCATAATCTAGTAATCGTGCTCTTAACCTTATTATTTGTGTCAACAATCTCGCAAATGCCATATTATGAGTCAACAACAAGCGCACATGTGACCATCTTGTAGATGCATCTATCAAGATCATAAAATACTTTGATGGTCCACATGGAGAGTGTATAGGCCCACATATATCACCCTGTATACGTTCCAGAAATGCAAGGGATCCAATCCCAACTATAGATGTTGATGGTTTAATAACCAATTTTCCTTGAGAACAATCAACACATTGAATTCCTTGAATTGAAGAATCTTCTTGTTCTTCAATGTGTGCCTATTTGAATTCTCTATTATTCTGTGCATCATGTTAGAACCTGGATGGCCCAACCGGTCATGCCAAATGATAAAATCATTGGAAGTACTAAACCTTTTGTTTACTATAGCATGTGATTCAACCACACCAATATTTGTGTGGTACAACCCAGAGGAAAATACGGCTAATTTTTCATGCACATATTTTCCCCCGCTTTTATTGTAGTAATATAAAGGTATTCAACATTTCCTTCATTTGATATCTCAAATTGGTAGCCATTTTGGCGAATAACTTTGAAACTCAACAAGTTTCTTTGAGACTCACTATAATACAATGCATTATCAATTGTTAATACCATTCCTCCACGTAGTATTAAGGAAGCTCTTTTAAAGACCTCAATCAACTTTGTACTACCATATATTGTATTAACATAGGCTTTTTCTTAACCAAATAAGAACAAAAATTCTTTTCTCTTAATATTATGTGAGTTGTAGCACTATCCAAAAGACATAAATCTTTATTACTCATCTTGGATCAAATTGAAGATTGGAGAATTTTAATTTTTTCATTTAAAAAAAGTACATCATGAGAAATATGGAAAAACTAATATCGCCAATGACAACATAATACAACTTAAGTACTACTTGAAAATAAAAACAACTTTAGATGAGACAAAAATACTGAAAATAAAAATAGCAACATAATTGCATTCCTTAGTAAAATGATCAAACTTTAGTTTGATCTCCAATGAAATCTTCAACTTAATGATAAGATCATCGAGGCCTTGGAAATCATCATTATTCAAAGCAAGATTTGTCTCGGCATTGTCATCATTTTTTTGAAGGCCATGCCTCAAAATTAATTTTAAAGGTAACTGAGACTCCACTGGGGCATTAGTAGAAGATGCTCCAACATTATTTTCCTTTATTTTGATGTAATTTTGATAAATCCTAATAAATGCTCAGGTGCACGACTGTCACGACCCTAAACTCAAACCCGATTGTGATGGCATCTCTCATGAAGACAACGCCAGCCGACATACTTCTAATTCACTTAAAGCAGTTAAAATAAAAAAAAAACCCAAGTCTTTAATAGAAATAAAATACCAAATAACAGTATAAGTTGCGGAAATAAAACCAACACATCTCGACATCGGGGTGTCACCGGTCATGAGCATCTAAAACAATACAAAAAGTCTGAAGTCCAATCCATTACTACATAACTGCATAAAATGAACTAAGATAGAGGAAGAATGCACTGTGCTGCGAATCACCAAGCAGCTACCTAGTAAATCTCCGAAGACCTGCTGGAACTATCAACCCTCGGGAGCAGGACCTATAGTGCCCGAATCTGCACACAAGGGTGCAGGGAGTAAAGTGAATACTCCAACTCAATGAGTAACAAAAATAAATGAAGACTGAGTTATCTAAAACCACATAAGGCACAACATTAAGCTAAAACAGGCATAGCAAAATCAGTAAATATAATTAAACAGCGAAATCTCATAAACATCCTTTAAATAGTTAAACAATATACATGGAAAAAAACTAAAAAGTAAACACATAAAACTGCCCTTTGGGCACCGTAACAACAGAATAAGCCATCGGGCAATGTCACAGAACAATACCAGCCCCTCGGACTATATCTCATATCGCAGTGGGTACTCGCACTCATTATGGGTGTAGAAACTCCGGGAGGGGCCCCTTACGACCCAAACGCAAGATCAATCCATCTCATGGCATCTTAAATAGGCTCTCGACCTTATATCAAATCTCAAGCCACCCCGTGGCTTGCAATCTTAGGACCTTGGCCTCATTATTATAATCAGTATATCACTAATGTGGCGTGCAACCCGACCCAAAAGTATCCTCACAACACAGGCTCTCCCCTTTACTCAATCAGAATCTCATAAACCCCTTGGGCAACAGTAAAACATGAAGCTCAGCACAAATATCATTAAAATATCATTTAAATGTGTTTAAAATGGAATAAGATAGCTGACTTTGACAATAGTAAAAATTATAGCATGACTGAGCACCAGTATGAAATCAAACAGTAAGGAAATATTATTTAAAATCTCCTAAGGGTTCATTAGTTGGCAAGAAGCCCACATATGGCATTTAGCCCAAAATATAATAATATTAAATGATTAACTGTCAAATACACAGTAAAGTAGTTATTCGGGATGGACAAAGTCTCAATCCCCAATGTGCATGACCCCGCACTCGTCATCTAGCGTGTGTCTCACGTCAACAAAGCCAAACACTATGATATTCCAGGGTTTCATACCCTCAAGATAGCATTTAAAGTCATTATTCAGCTCGAACTCGATCAAAAAGCTACTCTGCAACACACTTGCCTCTCGAACCAACTTCCGAGTGCTCCAAATCTACCAAGTTTAGATTTTTATCATCAAATTATGCTAAATGAGTGAATCCCAATTGAAAAATAACGATTTTAGCACAAAACCCGAAATCATTCGAAACCCGACCCACGGGCCCGTGTCCAGAAACAAGACAAACTTTATACTGAAATGTTCATCATATCACAAGTCTGTACATATAATGAAATTCAGAGTTTTTTTGACTACTCAAATCATCCCCAGAAGGACTCATAATCTCAGCCCTAACTCCACATTTTCTACTGATTTTCATGAATTAAACATTGATATTTTATTCCTTACTCACAAATAATCGAGTTTTATGGTAAAAAAATCATTACCTCAATGAAGAACAATGATTTCCTCTCTGCAAAATCGCTTCAAAGCTCTTTTTCCATTCAAAAATTGCATAAAAGGGTTTAATGGTCGTAGAGGAACTAACTTATATTCTGTCCAAACATTTCCGCATTTGCGGTCATTTTACCGCATCTGGGGTACTGCTGCTGCAGTCACGACCATCGCATCTGCGGTCCTCACTTAAAATCTGAATTTTCGTATCTGCGATTCCATATCTACATTTGCGGCATCGCAAATGCGATCCTCCAAGCCGCTTCTGTGGTTTCCTAACAAACGCACCTCTGGCCGCTTCTATAGCCCATCTTTTGCATATGCGGCGCCGCACCTGCGGTCCTCTATCCGCAAGTGCGGAAATACTAGAAGCAGCACAATTTGTAGCTGCTATAATTCTTTAATATCCCCGTCAACCATCCGAAATCACCCCGAGGCCCCCGAGACCTCTACCAAAAGCACCAACATGTACCGTAACCTTATTCAAAGTTGTACCAATCTTCAAAACACCTAAAACAACATCAAAACTGTCACGCCCCAAATCGAGGGACATGACCGGCGCCTGACCGGGTAGCCCCGGTCAAGCGGACCTGGGTGCCTTTCTACCCCACGTGTTACCTCGGTGTTGATTATTTCTCATAAACCAAATATCTTACTAATCATAACTAATTTCACGATGTACAAACATAACCATGCAATTGATTTACTAATAAGTTTGCAAATTACATCTACAACGCCCGACAAATATATATACATAGACCATAATCCCACAGTTTAGATGTCTACGGAGCCTCTAGGATACAAAATGGGATACAATACTTGCCGGTAACAAGGCTCCGGCTATACCTTGCAAAATCCAAAATAAAGTCCAAAATAGAAGTGGCATGAGCCACACAGGGCCCCGAGGAAGAAAGGGGCTCACCAAAATGGGCAGTGAAAGATAAAGGATACTACTTCCGATGAGTTGAAGTGCCTGCTACTGATCCACCTACAATCATAACACGAATGTAGCGTCCCTGGCAAAAAGGACGTCAGTACACTAGAATTGTACAAGTATGTATGGACAAACTTTGTGTCACGACCCCAAACCCCGGTCGTGATGGCGCCCAAGACATTGCTAGGCAAGCCCGACCATCTTATCCAATTACCAGCCAAGTATAATTAATACTGATTAATCGGCGTGATTAGCCTGTTTTCATAACAAATCAAGAAGTGTAGAAATTGAAATACAAGAACACAGTCCCAACCAAATCGTGGTGTCACAAGTCTGAGCCTCTACAAATGAGATCTACTACACAATCAAGTCTAACCGGAATGGAGACAACAAAATGATAAAAAGAAAGAGGTCAGGTACTGTGGACGTCGGCAGCTACCTCGAAGTCTCCACAGAATGGGGATAATAAAGCAATTGCGATAGCTCAACTGCCCTCCTGAACCTGTATATCTGCACAAAAAGTGCAGGGGAGTGGGGTGAGTATATTTCAACTCAGTGAGTAACAATAATAAACAATAACTGAAAATAAGAACTCCTGTACTATCACTAAACAGTTCTAAGGCAACCCCCACAGGTTAGTCATCACTATAATGAGTACTCTGATCTCCAGTCCACATCTATCTCATCTAGGTCCCACACCGACCACATCCTCGCTCGTACCACTACGGTATACAGCCATCTCAATATATGGAGACATATACATCTGTCTATAACATATAAATATTTCAGTATATATATGAATATGAATAAGTATGATGCTGCGGCGCGCAGCCCGCTCCAATACATATACCGCTGCTACGGCGCACAGCCTGCTCCATTTAACGTCGACGGCGCTCACTGGGGGTGTATACAGACTTCGGAAGGGCTCCCTAGGCCCAAGCACTATAATACTGCGGCGTGCGGCACGATCCACACAAATATTACTGCGGCGTGCAGTCCGATCCAATATATATATGTATATATCTCTATACTGCTGCGGCGTGCAGCCCGATCCCATAATATACACCGGTGCTCACTGAGAATGTGTGCAGACTCAGACTCCGAAGGGGCTCCTACAGCCCAAGCGCAATAATACTGCGGCGTGCAATCCGTCCCACATGTATATTACATGTATATTACTGCGGCGTGCAGTCCGATCCAATATATATACTGCTGCAGCGTGCAGCCCGATCCAATATAGGTATATATATATATATATAATACCTCATAATGGGTCCTCGACCTTATTCCAGTCAGTATATACTTGGCCTCTCAGGCCCAATATAATATATCACAGTGGGTCCTTGACCCTGTCTCAGTCAATATAGACTTGGCCTTTCGGGCCCAATATAACATCTCATAGTGGGTCCTTGACCCTATCTCATCTCAATCGGTATAGACTTGGCCTTTCAGGCCCACTCAGCTAGAACAGGGAATTCCAACCTAGATAATCTCTCTCAATGTATACATCTAATACGGGCTCATATTATGCTATACAGCTAGAGCTAAGGCTGAGTGTATGTTTCCAACATGATATAAGGGTCACCTAGCTCTATAGGTTCCCTAATGCTCTACAGATCGGCACAAGGCCCCAAACATTTCTATTAGCCCAATTGTACAGTTATAATCTCATTAACAGTCATACAACACAGCATTCTATTAGCCGGGAAGGACTAAGTCCGAACCCCCAATCACCATGTCACCACACCCCTCATAGAACGCGTGTCTCATCTCAATATAGCATTGTGAAGTGCTAGTACGGGGTTTCAAACCCTCAGTACATTGTTTACTACTACCACTCACCTCGAACCGGTAGAAGTCCTAGCTCTCCTTGCACTTGCCTCGAAAATCAATCTCCTCGGATGCCAAATCTGCTCAAAATCAATAAGAATACATCAATATAGGCAAATTAGACATAACCCAATCGAAATAACTCGGTTTACACCAAAACCCACGAAGTTGTCAAAATCCGACTTTTGGTACGCTTCTCGAAAAATTATGAAACTCATATTTTCGGAATCCTCGTCTCTCCACGAGTCCGTACATACCAAGAACTCCCAATTCGGACCACAATTCGGCCTCCAAATCATCAAATCTCATTTTCAAATTTCTAAGCCTAAATACCCGGTTTACACCTCAAAAACACGTAATATAGCCAGAATATTCAATGATAATTCAATAATATTGACTAACCATGATCATAAGGGACTTACCTCAAGAATTTCCGTGATTTTTCGCTCAAAATTGCCCAAAATCCGAGATTGGAACTCACTAAAATTGATGGCTAGTGTTTTAATAAGTTGTCCAGATTTTTTTCCGATTTACTGTTCATGCGCGTGGGTGAACAGTCATGCGCGGTTACTGTTCACGCGCGGGACTGTTCACTGTTCATAATTGTAGCAGCTTTTTAAGGAAAAATTGCAGCACAGTCATTTTTCACTAAAATGGTTCTAATTCCATCATACGAATTCGGAATTTGATGATTCTTTTTCCTGTGGCTTCGTAATTTCGATACGGATCCAGTGGTTTAAACAAAACTGAATTTGGATCTAATTTTCTCAGTGAAACATCAATTTCTCTCGTTAAACAATTAACTCACATTTCGAGTCAAAAACTCAATCACGACTTGATGAAATTAAACCAAAATTTCCAGATCAGTCCTATAATTCATGATTTAAATTCTCGAAGTCTCGAAATCAAATTTGAATCTCTAGAACTAAAAATAGACCTTTGGATCATTACATTTACGCTCAAAACTGCAAAAATCTTCCAAAAATGACCCGTTGGACATCCGAAACACACCCGAGACCCCCAAGACCTCAACCAAATATACAGACATGATCTATTACCTCATTCCAACTTGCTCGAATCATTAAATCACTATAGTTAACATCAAAATCGTCCGTTTTCAGCAAATTCAAGCTTAAGTTTAACTATAACTTTCCAAATACTTATTCGATCAAAAACCCGACCAAACGACCTCCGAATGACCTGAAATTTTGCAGGCACATCCAAAATCACCTAACGGAGCTACTGCAACTGTCGGAATTCTATTCTGACTCCCGGATCAAAATCTCACCTACCGTCCGGATTTCACCAAAATTCAACCTTAGCCAATTCAAGCCTATTTCTACACGGACCTCCAAATTCAATTCCGATTGTTCCCCTAAGTCACAAATCACCTCCTGGAACTAACCGAATCATCCGAATCCGATTCCGAGTCCTCTAACTAAATAGTCAACGTCCAGTTGACTTTTCCCAACTATTCCTTTTTCTAAGAGACTTTCTGTCTCAATTTCAATCAAACTCAACCCGGATTGACTCAAACTCACCCAACATGAATATTACAACATCAACAAGCATATAACGGGGGTAAAAGGGTGATAACTCACATAATGACGGGCCGGGTCATCACACTTTGTCCCAAGTAAACTCAAGCCATTAAACAAGTAATCACGATGATAAGACAACCAATAAATTACACCAAGAATTAATTAAGCCACCCAACCATGTTTACCACATTTTCCTCATTTCAAATAATTCTCAACACAAAGCACGTTTTAAGATCAACAAGTAGAACAACAACCAATCAATCATGTAAAACACAAGTAGTCAAACAAAGGCGCAATCAGTGCCCCACAAGTTTCCATATTCGAGAGTACCCATACAAGTATGTTCTACAATTTACCACAATTCAATTGTTTCATCTCTTTCCACGAGAAACCATGTATGCCATCACAACAATTGTTCTCTGTTCTTTACCAATTCTAATTCCCTCATTTTCTTTCAATTCATATTTCATACCACACCACATGTAGTTCAGTCATCAATTGAATACCCAACAACAAAATCAAAGTATTACATACAATCTCTCAAATTAACACATGCCAAACAAATTTCACACATATGGGCGATTTTACAAGAATCAAAATTAGCCATACATACCTGGTGTCGGGTTTTCTTCCTTTAACCTCCTACTTTATGATTACCCAAGTTATCCTATCTTTGCCGACCTTATTTTTGCAGACTCTTACGTCTATTCACTTCCTTTTTATTAAAATTAAGTTCAATAATTATGCATGAGTGTTAAATTTTATTTTCAAAACCTATTATATGCAAACCTTTCTTTACCCATTTTAAAACTGAAAATCAGAGAAAATAGTTAGGGTTTTTACCTTGTAAAGATTGGGGAAGATGAATCTTTGCCCTAGGATCCTTTGGACTAAATGTTTGGAACAATTCTTGAAGATAATAGACTTCTCTCGTCTAAAACCCCTCTCTCGTCTCTCTAGTTTTGGTAAAAAAGTGTGAGAAAAATGAAGCTTGAAAGTGTTTTATTAAAGAAGTGGTCGGGTAAAAATTTATAAAAATCTGGGCCGAGTCAATTCTGCGATCGCATCTGCGATCGCAGAATCAACATGCGGTTCGCATAATGGACCGCAGAATTGCCTCAAAATTTCATAGGTGGTGTTACGACATGCAACCAAAATACGGTCCACATTCTTGATCTACGGTCGCAGAATGCACCGCAGATTTGGCACTCAAAAATTCTCGAGAAATTGTGCGATAGATCTACGGTCCGTAGATCCATTCTACGATCGCATATCGACCACATTTTCAACATGATTTTTGGAAAACATTCTGTTAAGCTCTGCGGTAGGAATGTGGTCCGCATAGCAGATCTGCGATCGCATTCCTGACCGCAGAATTGACATTTTCTGGAAAAACTGATTCTTTCAATTTTTGAAACTTAAATTACTACCAAGGGTCCGAACCGCGGCGAGCAAGCTCGCTGCGAAGAATTCTACGCATTCCTAACACATTATTCGGACCATGGCACCACAGCTACTATATTTTTAAGCACAAAAATTTTACGGGGTCTTACAAAAACCACCAAAACTCATCGAATTCAAGCCAAAGGTTCTAAATTCTTCAGCATTCCACCTTTGATAAAAAAAACCTAACCAAACCACATCCAAATGACCTAAAATTTTGCATGCACATCCCAAACGACATAATGAATCTATTGCAACTTCCGAAATTCCATTTCGACCCCTATATAAAAATCTCACCTATCAACCAAAAAATGCCAAAATCTCAATTTCGCCAATTCAAGCCTAAATCTACCTTGGACTTCCAAAATACAATTCGATCACGCTTCTAAGTCCCAAATCATCTCCCGAAGCTATCCGAACCATCAAAACTCGCATTCGATCCCTCTAACACATAAGTCCACATCCGATTGATTTTTCTAACTTAAGCTTTCTTAAAAGAGACTAAGTGTGTTAAACCTTCTCAAAACCTTTTCGAACCCAAGCCAACCAACTAGATCATATATAAACCGATAATTAAAGCAAATAGAAGCAAAAAGGGGGAAACAAGCGATAACTCATGGGATGACCATCTGTGTCATCACATCCCCCTCTTAAACAAACATTTATCCTCGAACGAGTCAAGAAACGTACCTGAAGTCACAAATAGGTGAGGATATCTGTTCCGCATCTCCTGCTCAGTCTTCAAGGTAGCCTTCTCCACAGGCCGACCTCTCCACTGTACTTTCACTGAAGCTATATCTTTTGATCTCAACTTCCGAACCTGATGCTCTAAAATAGCTGCTGGCTCCATATCATAACTCAGATCATCCTCCAACTAAATTGTGCTAAAATCCAGAACATGAGACAGATCTCCAATATACTTTTGGAGCATAGAAATATGGAATACTGGGTGCACACCTGATAGGCTGGGTGGCAGGGCAAGCTCATAAGACACCTCCCCAATCCTCTGAAGTATCTTAAAAGGTCCAATGAATCGTGGACTCAATTTACCCTTCTTTCCAAACCTCATAACACCCTCCATGGTTGAAACCTTCAACAAAACTGTCTTACCAACCATGTAGGACACATCATGAACCTTCCTGTTAGCATAGATCTTTTGCCTCAACTGTATTGTATTAAGCCTCTCATGTTTCACCTTCACCTTGTCTAAGGTTGCACCAAATCTGTACCCAATAGCCTAGCCTCACCTGGCTCAAACCAACAACCTGTAGATCTACACTGTCTCCCATACAAAGCCTCATATGGAGCCATCTAAATACTTGATTGGTAACTATTATTATAAGCAAACTTCACGAGCGGTAGGAACCCTGTGACCCTCTGAAATCAATAACACAATCATGTAACATATCCTCCAATATCTGAATAGTGTGCTCGGACTGCCTGCCCGTCTGAGGGTGAAAAGCTATGCTCGACTCAACTTTGAGTACCCAACTATCATTGTAAAAACCTCCAAAACTATGAAGTAAACTGAGTGCCCCTATCTAAAATGATAGAAACTAGGACACCATGCAACTGAACAATCTCCCGGATATATATCTCTGCTAACTGCTCAGAGGAATAAGTAGTACAATGGGAATGAAATGCGCGGACTTGGTCAGCTGATCAAGAATCACCCAAATAGCATCGAAACTCTTCAAAGTCTATGGGAGCCCAACTACAAAGTCCATAGTGATCCTCTACCACTTCCACTCTGGAATATCTACCCGCTGAAATAAGCCACCCGGTCCTGATGCTCATATTTCACCTGCTGACAACTGAGACACCGAGCTACAAATGCCATAATGTCTTTCTTCATTCTCCTCCACCAATAATGATGTCTTATATCCTAATACATCTTCGTAGCTCCTGGACGAATGGATTACCACAAGCTATGGTCCTCCTCTAGAATCAACTCCCAAATCTCATCTACATTGGGCACACATATCCGGCCATGCATCCTCAAAACCCCATCATCTCCGATAGTCACATCCTTGGTATCATCATGTTGGACTCTATCCTTAAGGACAAGCAAATAAGGATCATTATACCGGTGCTCTCTGATGTGCTCATATAAGGAAGACCGAGAAATCACACAAGCCAATTCCTTACTGGGCTCCAAAATATCCAACCTCACGAACCGATTAGCCAAATCCTGAACAACAACTGCAAGAGGTCTTTCCCAAACTGGAATATATGCCAAACTCCACATACTCACCGTCTTTCAGCTCAAAGCGTCGACCACTACATTCGCCTTCCCCAGGTGATACAAAATAGTAATGTTATAATCCTTAAGTAAATCCAGCCACCTCCACTGCTTCAAATTGAGATCCTTTTGCATGAACAAGTGTTGGAGGCTACAATGATAAGTATACACCTCACAAGACACACCATACATATAATGCCTCCAAATCTTCTATGTGTGCACAATGACAGCCAACTCCAAATCGTGAACAGGGTAGTTCTTCTCATGAGGCTTCAAATGATGAGAAACATAAGCAATAACTCTACTGTCTGGCTTTAGAACACACCCAATACCAACTCTCGAAGCATCATAATATATAGTATAAGGACCTGAAGCTGATGGCAATACTAGCACTAGAGTTGTCGTTAAGACAGTCTTAAGCTTCTGAAAGCTCTCCTCACACTCATCAGACCACTGAAATAAAATACCCTTCTGAGTCAACTTGGTCAAGGGTGATGCAATAGACGAGAATCCCTGAACAAACTAGCGATAATAACCCGCCAAGCCAAGAAAACTGCAAATCTCCATAGTTGAGAACGGTCTGGGCCAACTCTACACTACCTCTATCTTCTTTGGGTCCACTTGAATACCCTCGCTAGACACCACGTGCCCCAATAAAGCCACTGAACTGAGCCAGAACTCACATTTGGAGAACTTTGCATAAAACGTCTCCTCTCTCAATCTCTGCAACACCACTCTCAAATGCTCCACGTGCTTCTCCCGACTACGTGATTATACCAAAATATCATCAATGAAGACTATGACAAATGAATCGAGATATAGCCGGAACACATTGTTTATTAAATCCATGAACGCTAATGGGGTATTGGTTAGCCCAAAAGACATCACTAAGAACTGATAATGACCATATCGGGCCCTGAAAGCTATTTTAAGAATATCTGAGTCCCTGATCTTCAACAAGTGATAGCTCGAGCAAAGATCAATCTTGGAGAATACCCTCACTCACTAAAGCTGGTCGAACAAATCATCTATACGAGGCAAAGGATACCTGTTGTTAATTATACTTTATTCAACTATTTGTTATCAATACACATTCTAATCGTGCCATCCTTCTTCTTAACAAAGGGAACCGGCGCACCCCATAGTGACACACTAGGACGAATGAACCCCTTATCCAAGGTTCCTAAAGCTGCTCCTTTAACTCCTTCAGATCTGCTGGTTCCATACCATATTGTGGAACAGAAATGGGCTAAGTGCCCGCCACCAGGTCAATATGAAAATCTATATCCCTGTTCGGTGGTATACTCAGAAGGTCTATAGGAAATATGTTGGGAAAATCCCTCACAACTAGAACATAATCAATACTTGAAGCCTCTGTGCTAACATCCCTCACAAATGCTAAGTATGAAAGACAACCTTTCCCAACCATACATTGGGCCTTTAAGAAAGAAATTACTCTACTGGGAACATAATCGGTCGAACCTCACCACTCAATCCGTGGCACTCCAGGCATAGCTAAAGTCACTATCTTAGCATGACAGTCCAGAATAGTCCGGCACAGAGATAACTAGTCGATACCCAGAATAACATCGAATTCCACTATAAATAATAATAATAGGTCCACTCAGGTCTCTAGACACCCAATAGATATAACACAACACCAATACACATTGTTTACCACAATAGTATCGCCTACCGACATAGAAACATGGATAGAAGAAATAAGGAACGTGTATGGCATATCTAAATAATATTCAAAATTAGAAAACACATAAGAGAAAGTAGAGCCAGGATCAAATAACACAGAAGCATCCCTGTGGCATGATTCACGTCCAAGCAACGGTCGTAGTCAATATAACCTGGTCAAATAAGTCCAGAATCGATCTCACAAGGAATTAACCTACCAACTGCAACTTTCACAACCCCAGAACACTTCGAAGCAAGTTCCCAAACTTTGAGTATATTTTTGTGAAGGTTTTCTAACAACTAACTTTTGCAAGAATTAAAAACTTAAAAGAAAGAATTGAATGTTGGGTAAATAATATAGAGAAAGACTAAGGTATTGATTTCCCATATTCATGGAATCCCTTCTATTTATGCTCATACAAATTGTCAATATATTCTATCAATCATGAACGCTATTTTTACCGTAATTCTCTCCCAAGCAACTACAATAATTTACTAGTGCACTCTCCCGAGCTACCCTAGCTAGCTTTAATTTGAATAGTTCACTTAAGATTGCACCCAAGACTTCGTTATTCCTAATCCCACCTTTACGCCTAAAGTTATAGATTCCTCCAATAACCTAGGTGTTGTTTTGTTCAACAATATACCTAAATATGCACTCTTTTCCAAGTTATGCACACTAAATAGGCACAGTTAATTGGGGATCCTACCAATTAACTACAACAAGAACGAAGTTGAACAAATAGAAATCTAGCTAACAATTTGTAATCGCATAAACTAGAAGTTCATCACCCAATAGGTTCCATCAAAACCTTAGATAAGGAATTAGCTACTCATAATCAAAGAAACAAGAATAATAATTGAATTCATAATCAAATAATCAATATAAAAGAAAGAAATAAGTTGAGAGAGTTCTCTCTTACTAATAGTCTTGCAAAAGTAGGTAATAATACAATGCTTGCCTCTCTTGGGCGAAATCTAGGCTTATATAGAGGGTTTAGGTCATAAAAATTGAGTTTTTACAAAGTTGGCCTTCAAACTTTCGGCAGCTTTCGTGGTTCGTTCGCGGTCGCGAACGGATCGCGAACAGACAACTCCTCTGATGCTGAATAATGTTCCGCGAGCCTTTTTTTTCGCAATTCATTCGCGGTCGTGAATGTACCGCGAATGAACAGTGCTCCGGCTTTTTCATCCTATTTTTTTATGCCAACTTCACTTTTGCTCTTTACTTGCCCTTTTTACCATCTTATGACTCCGAAATTGCTTTTTAGTCTCCAATGGCTCATGTCTACCTATAACACACCAAAAACACTAATAAAAGCATTTTGTCATCACAAACAATATTAATTCAACAATAACGTGTGATTATTTAGGGCATAATTATAGTCAAATTCACCTATTATCAATACCCCACACTTAAACCTTTGCTCGTCCTCGAGCAACCTAAATCATACTTTAGGCCAATTTTATTAATGTCTCCCCCAAAATATGCCACAAAAGCTATCTTTCATGATTAACCTAAGACATGCACAATTCTTACCTAACCGTAAACTCACATGCCAACACATTATTGCTTACTCTAGTTATTATCACGGACTTGCAAATTTACCATTTTCTTCTTGAGTTACATGCCCTCACACAATTTATTGAGAGAAGTTCCCACACATAAACAATTTAGAACATGGAACATATAGATATAGAAAAAAATTCACTCACTCTCAACAAAGAACATTCATATGCATACAGGACACACCATAGGCTTGCCCCTAGTGTAATACTCCACTAATCGAGTTATTCAATCATAGATCAAGAGGTCTTTAAGGGTTGTAATGTTGGCTATGGGATGGGTAGGGAACTTTTGGGTATAATGGCTAACCTCCCTAAGCACTTTTCTTTCTTTTTCACAACTTCCCTTTTAGTTTTCTTCCTTATGTCTCCCCTAAACATTCCTTCACTTTTATTGCTTTTAATCCCCAACTTTCTTTTGTTGATGTAACTGGCCTTTCTATTTTACATATATACATTGATATATCTGGTTTTTTTTCAAAGCTTGTAGCATTTACAGTATTTTGCCAGTTCACCATTTTCTACCATTCATTCTTGATTTCCCCTTTTTCAACTTCCCTTCACCCCACACTTAGACTTTTGCATATTTGTTACAACACAAGTGCTTATAGGAGATAAAGTAGACAATATATGATTTCGATTTTTCATGAACCTTCAAGGGTTATCAAAGAATAGGCTTTAAGCTCAAAGGGGTTAACTAGGATATTATGTACAGGTGAATTTATGTCTTATTGATTTATGGGGTTACACAAAGAAATGCCTCTATCATCTCTACAACCAAACAACTTCTATTTAGCTTTGCAAACACACAGGACAAGTTCTAGGTATCACGTAAAACATATAATGTAAGTAAAATCTCACACACACATAGCATGCAACTCATTTAGAATCGGGTTCATCTACAAAGTCCTATTAATCTTCAAGCAAGCTGTATTGTGCAATTTAAGGCATATCCTAGAGTCTACAGTCAAGCTTAGATAATACATTCTCAAGTTCAATTAAGTTTTGCTAATGTGCATACTTGGGGTTACATGTTAACCTTTGCCCTCTAATCCTAAAAAAGGAAAAATCTACCTAACCCGATTCAATAAAAACCCTTGGAAAAGAACCATGGTCAAAAGAAAAACCAAGGGGAGGTGATACACTACCTAGAAAAAGAAAATAAAAGAAAGAAAAATTCCTACGTGGACTACTTCCCTCAAGAGTACTTGTCCTAAATAGTCCGTCATCAGGAAGAGCCCTCTACTCATATTTTTGGATTTTTCAAATTTTTTGATTTTTTTGTGTTTTTTTTCAGACTTAGACCCTTAAGAAACCCGTCGCCAAGTGTCCATCATCGGGCCAAGCCAGTTAATATTATTTACAACTACTATTACTATGTACACATATACAAGATAAGTTTCCTACCCCACACTTAAAATTGTGTCATGTCCCCATGGAATAATAATACAAGTATAGCTCAGAAAGGTGAGAAAAACTTACATATGACTCACTTAGAGTCGGAGACGGTGGCGGGGTCGATATTACACGCTCGACCTAGTGCTCGAAACCATGCCATGAACCTGTTTTCCGTATGAGCTTGCCTTTGTTACATCGCGTCTAAGCGCGTGTGTAAACCATCCACTGAGGTGCGTAAGTCCGCAACCTCCTCCTCCACAGACCTAAGCATAGGTCTAGTAGACTCGGACCTAGATATGCCCGCTCCTTGATGAGCGTGCCTAGAAGGGCCGGTGGAGTCCGTGGAATGCCTGGACTGGACAACCGGCACAGAGTCATCCTTAGCATCTAAATCAATTGGGTCATTGCCTCGACCCACCCGGATGTGAGAAGCTCTGAATGGATCTTTTGGAGGGAGATCCCCATCTGTGGGAAGGACCGGAGTCCTATGGCCGAGGCACAGAGTAGTGACAAGAGACGGGTAATAGAAACCCTTGGCCTTGAGGTGTCCCCTCAACACCATCTCGTCACTTATCAGGCGGGCGATGTCAACGTCCCGCTGGGTTACAAAGCACCATGTTAGCAATGCCCTATTGAAGTTCACATCAGTGGTGTTGCTTGAGGGCAGAAACCGGTTACATATAATTGTGAACCGGCATTTAGCAGTGTGGGTGAAACTGTTAGAGTGCAGTGTTTTGTTTCATCTCCAGACTGGGAGACCATTAACACATAAGGCCTCAATCAAGGTGTCCCAAGTGACACCAGGCCTGTCGTAGTAAACAGTAAAAGTTGACAGTCTAAGAGCCTGCCTAATAGTTTGTACATGAGCCCAGACATACTTACCTCGGGCGAAGACTTCTCTGGCCATCCTGTAGGGAGCATTAGCATAGAACTCCCTAACCAGCATTTTGTTTATGAGTGCCGGTTCATCGAACAGGAATTCCATCTCGTGGCGGCAGATCTCATCATATATATCGGGCTTTTCAGCCCGAATAGCTATCCTGTCGATTTTAATCTCCTGGAGCCAAGCTTTAGTAGCCTTGGCATGGAAGTCAGCTTCTGCGTCCTCGCCTGTGAATCGAGACTCGTCATAGGTCGGTTGCCTAGACGAGCTTGCTGCATTCCTTGATCTTTTAGGAGCCATAATCCTGCACAAAAGAGAAACAACCAAAAATTTCCATATCGTTAGTACATCGGTTGGCTACTCAGACTTCACCATCCGTGGACTGCCACAATATTTTCTTTAGTGCTATTATCCCATAACTCCTTTTATTAAACAATTATCTAACAAATTCACCAAGTCACCTCATGCACCCCACACTTATTTCTTGTGGCAATCTAACTTGACCCAATTAAACCTACACCATCTCCAATTATATACAACAACAAACAACCAAACGTTGGGCAATATCTCCCCTAAAAATACAATATCCAAATACTACAACATAAATTTGCGATCATTGGCCAACCCAATCACCAACTATATCAACCATCACATTGGGTCTCCAAAACAATAAAATTAACAATATTAACCATATTGGAGACCCAACAACCCCAAATATAACAACAACCCATAACAATATTCATACTAATACTACACTGCACAAAAAAAAATAATTTATATAGAATCTACTAACTACTAGCAAGATATTTTACAATTTCTACAATTAAACTAGAATTATGTAAACTAATTACTTCTACAAAAACTAAGGATAAAAACTAGAGAAGAAAGATAAAAGAAGACAACTTACTAGGTAGTGGTTGCGAAGTTGAGAAGATGAAGAAAAATAGCGAGGAGGGATTGTTGAAAGAAGATTGGAAGAGAGGGAGTAGAGAGAAGGAGGAGAGAAATTTTGGAGTTTTAGAGAGAGAGAGAGAGATATGAGAAGAGGATGTGCGGCTGTTTTGGGGTGAATGAGGGGGAGGGGGGAGGTTAATGTGTTAGGGTAATTAAAAGAAGGGGGGGGGGGGGAATAAAAGTAAAAAAAGATGTTTTTTTTGTTTTTCTTGTTCGCTGGCAGCACTGAACACGGTCGCGAATGAACCGCGAACAGTGAGAATCAGAGAGGCCAATCTTTCGCGGTCCGTTCGCGACAGCGGATGAACCGCGAAAAATCAACTTCTCTGATTTTTTTGCGCGGCAGCAGCAGATTTTTTTTAATATAGACTAACTATAATGGTTACACTTACAACAAGTTGGTGGGTTGCCTCCCACGTAGCATCTGATTTAACTCGCAGCACGACTCAACTTAGCGCATTTCAAGGCTCGCTAGACCTTTGAGGTTCCTCTAACCGTAGTTCCACCTTATCCTCGATGTCATCCATGCCAACATATAGTTTCAACCACTGTCCATTTACTTTGAATGTGCGTAAGCCATCAATAGTTTGAATTTCCATAGCGCCCGATTGTAATGCCTCAATTACCGAAAAAGGGCCTGACCACCTTGATTTTAGTTTGCCCGGGAACAACCGTAATCTTGAGTTATATAAAAGTACATTGCCCTCGGTTTTGAAGTTACGATCTGTGATATTCTGGTTATGAATCCGCTTCATCCGTTCTTTGTATAGTCTTGAGCTTTAGAAGGCCAGATACCAGAATTCTTCCATCTCATGCAACCCGGTAACTCTAGATTTCCCCGCTTCATCCCAACTGAGATTTAATTGTTTCAGTGCCCACCATGCTTTGTGCTATGGTTCCACAGGTAGATGACAAGCTTTCCCAAATACCAATTTGTATGGTGACATGCCGATTGGTGTCTTGAATGCTGTCATATATGCCCATAATGCATTATCGAGCTTCCTGGTCCTGTCGGTCCTCTTGGCGTTCACTGTTTTTGTTAGCACACTCTTTATCTCTCTGTTGGAGACCTCAACTTGCCCGCTGGTCTGCGGGTGATTTGGAGTAGAAACCCGGTGTTTCACATCATATTTGGCCAATAATTTCTCGAATGCCCGATTGCAAAAGTGTGTACCCCCATCACTAGTGATTGCCCTTGGAGTCCCGAAACGGGTGAAAATGTTCTTTTTCAGAAATCCCACCACCACCTTAGCATCATTGGTGGGTAATGCTACCGCTTCCACCCATTTGGACACAGAGTCTACTGCAATAAGTATGTACTTATTACCGTACGATCTGACAAAGGGACCCATGAAGTCTATTCCCCAGATGTCAAACACTTTCACTTGTTGAATTGGGTTCATTGGCATCTCATGATGCCGGGAGATGTTCCCGGTACGTTGACATTTGTTGCATCCTTTCACCCACAAGTGTGCATCTTTAAACACCGTTGGCTAGTAGAAACCGGCCTCAAGTATCTTGGCAGCTGTTCGCACTCCTCCAAAGTGGCCACCATATGGGGAAGCATGACACGCCTGCAAAATAGAAGATTGTTCGATCTCGGGGACGCATCTCCGGATCATGTTATCGAGACATATCATAAACAAATAGTGTTCATCCCAATAATAAAGCTGGCTTTCACGAAAAAATCTTTTCCTCTGGACCTATGATAGGTCATGAGGAACAATACCGCTAGCCAGGTAATTTGCATAATCTGAATACCATGACGCTTCAAGGAGAGTGGTAGTGAGCAGCTGCTCGTCTGGAAAAGTTTCCACAATTTCTCCACTCTCTTTGACAATTTCAGCTCCTTCAAGTCGTGACAAATGACCAGCGACTTGATTTTCGATGCCCTTCCGGTCATGTGTTTCAAGGTCGAACTCTTGTTGAAGCAGCACCCAACGAATTAGGCGCGGCTTAGAGTCATTTTTATCAATTAAGTACCTTAATACTGCATGGTCAGTGTCACACCCCTTTTGTTTTACATGTAATGTGACACTGTTTACTACTACACCCCGAGAAGGGATATAATAATAATCAGGGAAGGAGTTTTTCCACTTAAAGGACAGTCAGAATGAGATCAATTTATTTATTTTTGAGAGTCGCCACTTGGGAAAATAATGGTGTCCAAAGTCACCGGTTTTAATCCCAAACCGAGGAAATTTATGACTCTGTATTAGTCTACGAACTAGAAACCTGGATAAGGAATTCTATTAACCCGGAGAAGGTGTTAGGCACTCCCGGATTCCGTGGTTTTAACACGGTCGCTCAACTGCGATTTTTGTTTTTATCTGATTTCTTTATATATTTTAATTATGTGCTTTTATGTTCCACTTTTAATTTTAGAAGAATTGCGACGTCACGAAAACACATTTCGAGTCACACCGCAACTAGTACGCCTGTGACTTTAATGCATTTCAGTTTCGCCGAGAGTAAGAATTGGGTCACATAAATGCACACCCGTACTTAGGAAAGTAATTTTATTAAAGTCATGCCTAATGAGTCTATCGTGTTGATTAACTTTTGGAAAGACTGTGAAATTCGCTAAACGGTCTTTCCGAATCTAAAATTTTTTATAATAATTAATTGAGGGCCCCACAATTATGTATTTAATGCGGCGAGGCTCATCTCATTTATTTAAGAATTATACCTAAAGTATACTATATATTTTTTACTTGTTAACTTGTTTATTAGCCTAAAGCAAAAATCCATGCTTAAAATAGCGTTAACTGTATCACTGGACATTCCAACTATGAGCAGCGCTGGATGGTATTGCATGAGATGAAGGTATTTTTCCAACGTCAAAATTAGAACTTATTTCGTTATCTTCGACCATATGTTCAGTGATTAACGTTTCTAGTTCACTCCCAATTCTAGTGACAGGCCATCAGACGGGCCTGCGCCTCCAACATTTCCTCTTGAATCATATTAGATTTTCTTAAATCAAACTAGCACTGATAATTTTGATTATAAATTGGTAATTTTCAAATCATTGCTGATCATAATGTCAATTTAACGACTGATATTCGAAATGCATACGTTATATGAGTAGCTATTCTCGTTCATATATTGAAATGGCAACTAAGATATAAACTAATATGAACTCATTCCAAAATTATTAACTTACAGATTATTACTAATAGTTTCAAATCAATATTTACATACTAACTACAGAATTACTTACTATCTAACTAATTACTTACTAACCGTAGAATTACTTACTAAATGCAGAATTAGTGTAAAAGTCTTTAAAGCAGTTAGCAGTCTAATGGATAAAAATTAAATCAATATTTACATACAGAAATCATCAATTAACTAGGCTTAACGATTTTACAATTATTCTACTCCTACTGTCCAACAGCAATCACAAGATCACACAAATGTGCATTTCATTCCAGATTCAAAATCACAATTACATCAGGATCCGAATATGTACCTCGAATAGATGAGACATATCCATTAGATCTAATAAATAACAACACAAAGGTGATTCAGCAAACAGTTTCAGCTATAACAGCAGCAACAATTCAATGAGATCAACAGCAATCCAGGAGTATTTGAACACTTTCAGCAGAACCAATATAACTTCAAATATACTTTCAGCAATATAACTTTCAACAAATGAAACAGCAATGTAACAAATTTTTTTGGTTTTCTGTTGTTTTTGGGGGTTTTTAATATGTATTTGAAGGTATAAGGAAGAAAAGGAATATGAAATTACATGTTTCAAATTTCAGAAAAACGACAAACTATTTTTTGGATTTTCTAGGCTTGAGAGAAGGTTTAAAATTCAAAAGAAGGTCTGAAAAAGTTTCTAGGGTTTTTTATGGTTTCCAAAAGTTTGAAAAAGTCTGAAAATCTTAAAGAAGCTCTGAAAAGTTCAAAAGTTGCAAAAATCAGAAAAGAACCCCAAATTCTGCAGATTTTGTGCTTATTTATAGACCCAAATAGGATGGAAATTCAAATTTAAATTATTTCATTGAAAACCCTCTAATTTCCAATTATTTAGACATATTACTGCATTTATTTTGTTAAATGTTACACTAAAACCCCTCCTAGAAGGTTCTACCATATTCCAATTCAATGTAATACCTAATGTGCCCCTACTTGCTAAGGGGAACTACTAAATCTACCCTTTTTATCTCCAAACTACCCTTAATCCTCTATATTTATAACAGCTTTACCATTTTCCTTTCCAATTGCATGCCTTTTCTTTTAGTCTATTTACAATTATACCAATTTTCCTTTCTCTATTTTACCCTTACTTTTTAAGGTTTATTACCTTTCTAAATTCTGTATTTTCTTCTTAATTTAATCAATTTTCAGATTTGTATTTATCAAATAGCCACAATTAAGTGACTATAGTTCAATTAACCAATTATCCCTTTTAACTAATTAAAATTCAGATTAGTTTAATTAATTAAAATCACATTTCATTCATAACCAACCCTAGGCAGTCTTACAAACATAGCCCTTTTGTTCAATTATTCAATTAACAAGACTCGGGGAACAATTTGATAGATGGTGAGTCTTATCAACCGAAATAATTAATCGAAATTGAATCTATTAAGTAATCGCCTTAGGTTGATACGAATTGTGTGATTTCAACTATCGACCTACTTGAATCTAAAATTGCCTGAGGGCGACTCTTATATTCGAACTAAATCACTAATCAAACAGCTATAACCAATCTTCCTAAGTGTTAATCAATAACAAATTACCAACACAATTCCAACAATTAATCAACTCGAATTTTCTGATCTTTCAAAACAGGTCAAAATACTGTCAAAAATAGATTCACCAACATCATTAATTCCCATTGTTTCAGTTAATACTATTTAGCAAAGTCAACTACAATTAATCGGAAAAACTAATCTAGTTATTTGAGAGTAACAATCTGAATTTAATATATTCCAACCAACTTAACAAAAACAACTTATTTATTCGACTAATCCTCGAATTATTAACCGAAAAGCAAGAAATGTATTAAAACATATTCACAATGTATTAAAACTTATCGAAATTAACAGAAATGTATTATCGAAATTAACATAAATGTATTAATCCTCGAATTATTAACAGAAAAGCAGGAAATGTATTAAAACATATTCACAATATATCATTCTTGTATTACAGAAATTAGCAGAGAAGATGGGTAAAACAGATTTCGAAACATACATAAAGAATAAAAGAATCTGGAATAAAAAAAAAATGAGGATAAAAGAACTTAGCTCTTTTTATCAATCTGCCTTTTCTTGTTTTCCTTTTCTTCTGTTTTTCTTTTCATTTTTCCTTAAATCTTTCTTGATTATTTTCTTGCTTCTTCATTTGTTCTTGAATTTTCTTGAAACAGACCCTTTACGACAAATTTTTTTCTTGCCTTCTTCTTGAATCTTTCTTCTTTTACTTGAATTCCGGCAGCTTTGGACTTAAAACATTCGTGTCACAGTGTAAAAGAATGGTGGGGGGTAAGAGCATGTGACTTTTTGGGAGATTCTTGGGGTGGCGACGCAAATTAGGGTTTAATATTTGAGGAGTTTCGGTGGGTTTTGAAGACAACTACTTGGAGAAATGGGATGAGGAGGATGAGGGGATCGTTTTGGTGTTAATTTGGCCGAGAATGGAGGCCGGCCGCCACCGTGGGTGGCGGAACCCTAGTAGCGGCCACTGGTTACGAAGGAGAAATTGAGAGAGGTCTGTAATGAGAGACGAGGAAGAAGACAGTAATACTATCTCTATTTTTTTGGCCGTGTATATTTAATTGTGAGGAAGCTTTCAGCCGTTGGATCACTTAAAATTAAGGACTGAGATCAAAACATAACTGGACCAGTTTTTTTAGTTGGGTTTGGGCCTGGGACTGCTGTGGAGGCAGCTGGGTTTTATCCGAATTTCAGCCCCCTTTATTGTATTTTTGTATTGTATTTGTGTATTATTTTTTTAATATTTTGTATTTATATTGTATTTCAATTTTCTTTTTGTATTTTCTGTATTTTTCCTATTTTGTAATTATTTCGAATTTATTAAAACTATTAAACTAATTTCCTTCTTTTTTGGCAATTTTTCGATTTAAAGCAAACAAAGGTTATTTTTTTGATTTTTCTTTAAAATGAATTAATATCTACTACATGAGAATTTAATCTCTAAATGTATTTTTTTTATTTTTTATTTATCGCATGCAAATAATACGCAAACAATTAACACAAAAATTCACACAAATTATAAAAATAAGGAAAAATCATTTATTTTGAATTTTATGGGAATAACTCATATGTAGGGTAAAAAATCACGTGCTCACAGTCAGTGTATAATATTACCTTGGATCCTATGAGATAGGACCTGAATTCGTCGAACGCGAACACTACCGCCAGCATCTCCTTTTCCGTCACTGTGTAGTTCAGTTGTACTCCACTCAATGTTCTACTAGCATAGTAGATTGGATGCATCAGCTCATCTTTCCTTTGGCCAAGCACTGTCCCCACCGCATAATCACTTGCATCGCACATCAGCTCAAAAGGTTGCTCCCAGTTGAGGGGCAATGATGATGGGTGCTGTGACCAACCTTTTCTTCAGCTTCTCAAATGCAATCCTGCACTCATCAGAAAATAAAAAGGGATGATCTTTTTCAAGTAACTTACAGAGAGGGTTTGAGATTTTGGAGAAGTCTTTAATGAACCTCCGGTAAAAACCGGCATGTCCAAGAAAGCTCCTAATGGCCTTGACGGATGTTGGTGGAGGCAACTTTGCAATGACATCTACTTTAGCTCGGTCTACCTCAATCCCTTTGCTCGAAACCCGGTGCACCAATACTATACCTTCTTGTACCGTAAAATGGCACTTTTCCCAATTCAGCACTAAGTTCGTCTCCATGCACCATTTCAGCACTCTTGTCAGATTGACAAGGCATTCATCGAATGAATTTCCTACCACTGAAAAATCATCCATGAACACCTCCATAATGTCTTCCACCATGTCAGTGAATATAGCCATCATGCACCTTTGGAATGTGGCAGGTGCATTGCATAGTCCGAATGGCATCCTCCTAAAGGCAAGAATTCCATATGGGCATGTGAAGGAGGTCTTATCTCTATCCTCGGGAGCTATGGAGATTTGATTGTACCCTGAGTACCCATCGATGAAGCAAAAGTGTGACCTCCCTGCCAACCTATCTAGCATCTGATCAATGAAGGGAAGTGGGAAGTGGTCTTGCCGGTGGCTAGATTCAGCTTCCTATAGTCCATGCATATTCTCCACCTGGTGACGGTTCTTGTTGAGATCAATTCGTTATTCTCGTTTTTCACCACCGTCATGCCACCTTTCTTTGGCACACATTGAACTGGGCTAACCCAACTACTATCAGAGATTGGGAAAATAATTCCCGCGTCTAGCCACTTTATTACCTCTTTCTTCACCACTTCCTTCATGTTTGGGTTCAGCCTTCTTTGATGTTCCCTGGAAGGTTTTTGCCCCTCTTCCAAGAGAATCTTATGCACGCAGTACCCGGGGCTGATCCCCTTTATGTCTGCCACAGTCCACCCAATGGCAGTTTTGCATTCTTTTAGTACCTGTATAAGCTTTTGAGCCTGCACATCTAGCAAACCAGATGAGATAATAACATGTAAAGTGGAGTTAGGGCCTAGAAATTCATACCTGAGATGAGATGGTAGTAGTTTAAGCTCCAGCTTTGCTGGCTCTTCTATGGATGGCTTTGCGGGAGAGGTCTCACTTTTCTCTAAATGTAGAGGTTCAAATTCGAACTCTCTATCCCAAAACCCCTTACCTTCCAGAGATAGCACCCATTCTGCCAGGCTTTCACCATTTTCCTCTTCTAAGTTCATCAGGCATGCCTGAAGTGGATCTTTACCAGTCAATTCTATATCATCAGTCTCCACTATCACATCCACCGCATCAATAAGAGAGCAATTCACGAACTCACTAGGGTGCCTCATGGATTTTTACACATTGAATATGATCTCTTCATCATTCAACCTCATCTTGAGCTCCCCATACTCACAATCAATCAATGCTCTCCCTGTGGCTAGGAATAGTCTTCCTAAGATTATAGGAATCTCCTCGTCCACCTTGCAGTCATGGATCACGAAATTGGTGGGAAACACGAACGTCCCCACCTAGATAAGCACATTATCTGATATACCAAATGGACGCTTAACCATCCTGTCAGCAAGCTGCAATAACATGGAAGTAGGCCTGGCTCTCCCAATGCCCAGCCTCTTATAAATCACCAAGGGGCATAAGATTTATGCTTGCCCCCAAATCACACAATGCCTTTGCAAAGGCAAAGTTTCCTGTAATGCATGGAATGGTGAAGCTACCTGGGTCAGATAACTTCTCAGCAATGGGTCTAGAAACCACTGCACTACAAGTCTGAGTAAGAGTCACGGTGGCCAAGTCTTGGAAATCAAATTTCCGCGACATCAAGTCTTTCATCATCTTGGCATACCCAGGCATTTCTTTCAAAGCTTCAATTAAAGGAATGTTTAACTGGATTTTCTTAAGAATATCAAAGAACCTTTTGTATTGCTCTTCTTTTTGGTGCTTGGCCAACCTTTGGGGGAATGGTGCTGGAGGCCTCTTCTTCCCAATCACTTGGGACTTTTCATTTTCTATCACTTTCTCCTCAACCTGCTGCTTTACCTGTTCAGCTACTTTCTCCGTTCCCTGCTGCACATCTTTATTTTCAGCTACTGGCTGGACTGTAACTTCTGTCAACCCGATGGACTCATCCAGTTCAATGGGCACTGGAGTGAGTGTCTCAGCCTGTATGTTGTTTCTCTCTCTTTCCTGCTCAACATCAAAATCTCTACCACTTCTCAGATTAACTGCCATCAGCTGCTTTGGGATTTGATCCTTTGGGTTTGTTTGTGTGTCTGCAGGCAATGTCCCTTAAGGACGATTGTTAAGTGACATAACAATCTGGCCCATCTGCACTTCCATATTCTTGATGGCTGCGTCATGTGCATCTATCCTTTCATTGGTTTTGGCATTTGACACAATTACCTGCTGCATCATAGCTTTCAACTCTGCGAACCCATCGTCATGTCTACCCCCATGCTGTGGTGGAGGTGGATGATACCCCTGCTACTAGTTGTTGAAATTCTGAGGTCTAGGATATATAGCCATGTTGTTTGGTGGCCTCATACCTGTTGCATTATATTGTGGCTGAGGAGGCATGTATTGTTGTGGAGCCTACTGACCCCAACTCTGGTGACCCTGTCGTTGCCCTCCATAATTAGCCACATAATTCATGTCTTCATGCTGATGATGACGTTCTTGGTCTGCAGCCCATGGATTACCTATGGGTTGGCCAATGCAAGATGTGCATAAACCACCATTGATAGTGTCTACAATATGAACTTGCTGCTTGACCCCTGATTCTTCCACCTTCTTCGTCAGGATGCTCATTTGTGTGAATAAAGTTGCCACGTTCTCTTCCAGAGTGTTGGAAAGATTCAGAGGTACAGAGTGTACCACTGGAGTGATAGGAGCATTCCTGGTCGTCCACCCAGAGTTTTGAGGTGTCTTGTCAAGCAAATTTTGCCTTTCTCTCCAAGTTTTGCTCAGAAACGCCCCACCTGCTAAAGCATCTACAATATTCTTCATGCTATCTGAAATCCCTATGTAGAACCTTTGACCCAACATCTGCTCAGGGATCCCATGGTGAGGACACATAACAAGCATACCTTTGAGTCTGCCCCAAGTTTCATGTAATGTCTCCATTGGTTTCTGCTTGAAGCTCACAATCTCATCAATTTGCTGAGCTGTTGTAAGGCCCCGTGAAATTTTTGTGCATAAAACCTAGTAGATGTGGTGTCATGGTCCGAATGATGTGTTAGGAATGCGTAGAATTCTTCGCAGCGAGCTTGCGAGCCGCGGTTCGGACCCTTGGTAGTGATTTAAGTTTCAAAATGTAGAATAAAATTTTTTCCAGAAAAATGTCAATCTGCGGTGCACTTTTGCGACCGCAGAATCAATATGCGGTCCGCATAGTGACCGCAAATCGTTCCAGAGAGTTGCCCAAAATTGTGTCCAATGTGCGGTCGATATGCGATCGCATGTCAATCTGCGGTGCACTTTTGCGACCGCAGAATCGACATGCGGTCCGCATAGTGACCGCAAATCGTTCCAGAGCCTGCGTAATTTTTGAGCCATTCTGCGGCCACTATGCGGACCGCATGTTGATTCTGCGGTCGCATAGTGACCGCATATTTGACCCCGGGCCCAGATTTTTGTAACATTTTGACCCGATCTCTTCTTTAATATAACACACCTCTTCTTCATTTTTATCATATCATCTCACCAAAAATTAGAGAGAGAAGAGAGGGTTTTTAGAGAGAAGTTCTTCATCTTCAAAGATTGTTCCAACTACTTAATTCCAAGGGATTCTAGGGCAAGGATTCAACTTCCCCAATATTTTCAAGGTAAAAACCCTAACTATTTTCTTTGATTTTCAGTTTTAATTGGGTAAAGAGAGGTTTGCATATAATAGCTTTTGAAAATAGAATTTTTACACTCATGCATGATTATTGAACTTGATTTCTAGTAAAAAGAAGTGGGTAGAAGTAAGAGTCTTCAAGAACAAGGTTGGCAAGAATAGGATATCTTGGGTAAGCATAAAGTAGAAAGTTAACGGAAGAAAAATCATCACCAGGTATGTATGGCTAATTTTGATTCTTGTGAAATCGCCCTTATGTGTAAAATTGTTTGGCATGTGTTGATTTGAGAAATTGTATGTGATTAATTGATGTTGTTGTTGGATATTCAAAGTTGTTGTTGAACTATGAGTGTTGTGGTAAGAAATATGAACCGAAAGGTAAATGAGAGTTGAATTGGGTAAAGAATTTGTGAATAATGATTATGATGGCCTATATGGCACTTTGTGGAAAAGAAATCGAAACACTTGAGAATTGGTTTATTGTGGAAAGAGATGAAACACTTGAATTATGGAAAATTGTTGAATATACATGTGTGAATATTATTGAATGTGGAAACATTGTAACTTGGTTGTGATATTGGCTTGAGAAGTAATTGAGAACATGAAACAATGTGCAAGTTGCTTATTTGAACTTGTTGAAATTGTGTGTAGTACCTTATCTGCTGTTTGAAATTGTTGTGTTTTCAGCTGTAAGGCGGGGTCGTGTCGCGCGCCGCGACGTGGTGAAATAAGGTTTGGGTTGGGGTGATAAGGGTGGCCGAGGTAATAAGGGTGGTCAGGGGTAATAAGGATGGAAAGCGATCGAAATCGCTATTGAAAATTGATACATAAATCAATAATGTGAAATTGTGAAAGGAGACAACAGGAGAGTTTGCAACCTGTGGGGCACTGATTGCCCCTTTGTTTGACTACTTGTGCTTTATGTGATTGATTGGTAATTGTTAAATTGGTTGATCGTAGGAAGTGCTTTGAGTTGAGAATTATTTGAAATGAGGAAAATGTGGAAACATGGTTGGTTGGCTTAATTAATTGTTGATGTAATTTAATGGCTTGAGTTTACTTGGGACAAAGTTTGTCCATACATACCAATACAATTTAAGTGTACTGACGTCCCTTTTGCCGGGGGCGCTACATTCGTGTCATGATTGTAGGTGGATCAGTAGCAGGCACTTCAGCTCGTCGGCAGTAATATTCTTCTCCTTCCACTGCCCGTCTTGGTGAGCCCCTTTCTTCCTCGGGGCCTTGTGTGGTTCTTGCCACTTCGGTTTGGATTTCATTTTGGTTTTGAAAGGTATAGCCGGAGCCTTGTTACCGGCAAGTATTGTATTTCCCTTTTGTATCCTAGAGGCTCTGTAGACATGTAAACCGTGGGACTCCAGGTCTTATGTATATATATGGTGTTATGTCGGGCGTTGTAAAAAAAATTGAAATCTTGTTAATGAATCACTCGTATCGTTTTATTTGTTTAATGTGAAATCAATTATGATTAGTAATATATTTGGTTAATGAGAAACAGTCAACACAGGGGTAACGCGTGGGAATGAAAGGCACCTAGGTCCGCTTGACTGGGGCAACCCGGTCAGGCGCCGGTCATGTTCCTCGATTTGGGGCGTGACAAACTTGATATCAGAGCTTAAGGTTTTAAAGTGTCCTAGGATGTCTCGGAGCCGTGTCTAGTAGTGCCCTTCTTATAGGTGTGTTGTCGACCACATCATATAAGTAGGGGACTACACGGGCATTTAGGAAATTACCTATTTCTTTGTTAATCTATGTCGTGCGGTAAAGTGCAATATGGAAATATCTGTGTCTAATTCGTGCCTTGTTCCCAAATTTTCAGAATATGGCACCTAAGAAGAAGGCTAGACTCGGTCTTAGGGCCAATACCGGCCCAAGTGCTGCTGTTAATCATGTACCCGATGCCGTGGGAGAGAATGACCCACCAGTCCCGAATTTGCCTGGCCCATCTGTTCAAAACCCAAGTGTCCCTATTCCAGCTGCGGCAGAGGATGCCACCATTCCTCCTGCCAGTGTTCCTGACTCAGATACAGTTCCCGCTTCGGGCTCTGGTATCTCTAATGAAGAACTTAGGGGAGCCATCCATATGTTAACACAGTTAGTGGCCGCCCAGGCCCAGAGATCCCATGATGCCCCTGCATCCTCCAGCGGACAGGGAGATTCCTTTGGCTCCAGAGTCCACCAGTTCTTGCGATTGGCCCCTCCAGAATTTTCAGGTACCGATCCAGAGGCTGACCCACAGGACTTCCTTGATGAGATATACAAGACCCTCAGAGTGATAAAGGCTACATATATAGAGGGAGTAGAGTTAGCTTCTTACAGGCTGAAGGGAGCGGCACGTTCATGGTTCGAAATGTGGGAGGATTCCCGTGAAGAAGGGAGCCCTCCGGCCAGATGGGATGAGTTCGTAGATGCATTCATAGACCACTTCTTACCTGCTGAGGCAATGGCAGCCCGTGCCACTGAGTTCGAGGTTCTCAAACAGGGCGGTATGAGTGTTTGGGAGTATCACATGGAGTTCGTAAGGTTGTCCAAGTACGCTCCTCATTTAGTGTCGACCATGGATGCCCGGGTTCGACGGTTTGTTCAGGGCCTTAGCCCTTCGGTAGTGAATGAGGCCGCCACAGCAACTTTGCACTCAGATACGAACTATGGGAGGATTGTGGGGTTTGCTCAGGCCACAGAGGCCAGGAAATTGAAGATTCATGCAGAAAGAGAAAGTAGCAACAGGGCCCGGTCAATGGGTCGTTCAGGGAGATCACTTCCAGGGAAGGGGTCATCAGGGCCATCCCAGTCATATGCTCGGTCCTCCGCGAGTGCACCGCCATCCGTGCACAGTCATCAGCAGGGCAGTTACTCGAGACCTGGTTCGGACAGCAGGAGGTCTCGTCAGTCTGGTCATCCTGGGGTGAGATCCCAGCAGCAGGGGAGACCTACATGCCCCAAGTGTGGGAGATTTCATACAGAAACTTGCTACCTTGACCTTCCAGTGTGCTTCGGGTGCGGGGTGAGAGGTCACATTCAACGGGACTATCGTGCACCCAGTCAGGGTATGTGTAGGGGATCTGCTCAGTCATCCGGTTCTTCAGCTGCTACATCATCAGCGCGTACTCCAGCAGCAGCAGGGCGTGGTGCAGCTAGGGGTGGAGCTCGGGGTAGGGGTGGACCTAGCCGATTCTATGCATTGAGTGGCCGCCAAAATGCCGAGGCTTCTCCAGATGTTGTTACAGGTATCATGTCTGTTCAGACTATTGATTGCTATGCCTTTATTGATCCAGGGTCCTCCTTGTCTTATGTTACTCCATTCATTGCTTCAAGTTTTGGGATAGAACCCGAACAGCTTCGTGAGCAGTTCTCTGTGTCGATTCCGGTTGGTGATTCTATTATAGCCTCACGAGTCTATAGAAATTTTGTTGTTACGGTGAGTGGTCGTGATACCACGGCCGATCTTATTGAGCTTGGGATGGTAGATTTTGATGTAATTATGGGGATGGATTGGCTCTATTCGTGCTTTGCCAAACTTGACTGTCGAACGAGAGTTATGAGGCTCGAGTTCCCTAACGAGCCGGTTATTGAATGGAGAGGAAATGGTGTAGTGCCAAGGGGTAGGTTTATTTCCTACCTTAAGGCTTCGAAGATGATTAAGAAGGGGTGTATCTATCATTTGGTTCGGGTAACGGACACCACCTCAGATGTGCCTACCCTCGAGTCCGTGCCAATTGTGAATGAATTTCCTGAAGTGTTTCCAGATGAGCTTCCAGGCATCCCGCCGGATAGGGAGATTGATTTCGGGATCGATGTAATGCCGGATACTCAGCCAATATCCATTCCACCATACAGAATGGCGCCAGCAGAGTTAAGGGAGTTAAAGGAGCAGCTGAGGGATTTATTAGAGAAAGGGTTCATACGACCGAGTGTGTCGCCGTGGGGTGCTCCGGTTCTCTTTGTCCGAAAGAAGGATGGGTCACTTCGAATGTGTATTGATTATCGGCAGCTCAACAAAGTCACCATCAAGAATAAATATCCTTTGCCTCGAGTGGATGATCTGTTTGACCAATTGCAGGGAGCGAAGTTCTTCTCAAAGATTGATTTACGGTCCGGGTACCACCAGTTGAAAATCAGGGAGCAGGATATTCCTAAGACCGCCTTCAGAACTCGTTATGGTCACTTCGAGTTTTTGGTCATGTCTTTTGGGCTAACCAACGCCCCAGCAGCTTTCATGGACCTTATGAATCGGATTTTCAAGCCATTCCTAGATTCCTTTGTGATTGTATTCATTGACGATATTCTCATCTACTCTCGGAGCAGGGAAGATCATGCCGTTCACCTCAGAGCAGCATTGCAAGACCCTTCTTCAGCATCAATTGTATGCCAAGTTCTCAAAATGTGAGTTTTGGTTGGAGTCCGTAGCTTTTCTAGGGCATGTTATTTCCAGTGAGGGAATTATGGTGGATCCTCAGAAGATTGCGGCGGTGAAAGATTGGCCTAGACCCACGACCCCGACAGAGATTCGCAGCTTTTTGGGTCTGGAAGTGTACTATCGGAGGTTTGTAGAGGGATTCTCAACCCTTGCCTCCCCATTGACTAAATTGACGCAGAAGGCAGTTAAGTTCCAGTGGTCCGATGCATGTGAGAAACGTTTCCAAGAATTAAAGTCAAGATTGACCTCGGCACCAGTATTGGCCTTGCCACAAGGGCACGGAGGGATTTGTAGTCTATTGTGATGCCTCCAGAGTCGGTTTGGGATGTGTATTGATGCAGCACGGAAAGGTTATAGCTTATGCTTCCAGACAACTCAAGAACCATGAGAAGAATTATCCGACGCATGATTTGGAGCTTGCAGTTGTTGTGTTTGCTTTGAAAATATGGCGGCACTATCTTTATGGGGTTCATGTAGATGTGTTTTCAGACCACAAGAGCCTCCAGTATTTGTTCAAGCAGAAGGAGCTAAATCCGAGACAGCGGCGGTGGTTAGAATTACTCAAGGACTATGATATGGACATATTGTACCATCCAGGGAAGGCAAATGTGGTAGCCGACGCTCTTAGTCGGAAATCCATGGGTAGTTTGGCTCATTTGGGTGTGGATCAGAGACCCCTGGCTCGAGAGGTCTACCAATTAGCCAGCTTGGGGGTTCGTATTTCGGCGTCAGACGAGGGGGATATTTTGGTGCATAATGGAGCAGAATCATCATTGGTCGCGGAAATCAAGGAAAAACAATTCATGGATCCAGCATTGGTTCGGGTGAAGGAAGCAGTCATGAATGACAAGACCTCAACATTTGTACTCGGCAGCGAAGATGGTGTATTGCGGTGTCAAGATAGGCTATGTGTTCCGGATGTGGACGAGCTTCGGGAAAGAGTGATGGCAGAGGCTCATACTTCCAGGTATTCTGTGCACCCTGGTTCAACGAAAATGTATCACGATCTCAAGGAGATTTATTGGTGGAACGGTATGAAAAGGGATGTAGCAGGCTTTGTAGCTAAATGTCCGAACTGTCAACAAGTGAAGGCCGAGCATCAACGGCCTGGTGGATTAACTCAGCTTATAGAAATACCAAGGTGGAAATGGGAGATGATCAATATGGATTTCGTGGTGGGGTTACCTCGCACTCGGCGTAAGTTTGACTCAATATGGGTGGTAGTAGATCGACTCACCAAATCAGCTCACTTCCTGCCTGTCAAGTCCACTAATACTGCGGAGCAATATGCAAGATTGTACATCAAAGAGGTAGTAAGGCTTCATGGCACTCCACTTTCTATCATCTCGGATCGCGGGGCTCAGTTCACCGCTAACTTTTGGAAGAAGTTTCAGCAAGGTTTGGGAACTCAGGTGAATCTCAGCACAGCTTTCCATCCACAGACCGATGGACAGGCCGAGCGGACCATTCGGACGCTTGAAGATATGTTGCGGGCTTGTGTCTTAGATTTTAAAGGTAATTGGGATGAACACTTGCCACTGATAGAATTTGCTTACAATAACAGCTATCATGCTAGCATTCAAATGGCCCCGTTTGAGGCATTGTACGGGAGAAGGTGTAGATCGCCAATCGGGTGGTTTGAGGTAGGTGAAGCGGAATTGCTAGGGCCAGGATATGGTGTACGAAGCTATGGAAAAGGTCAAAGTTATTCAGGAGAGAATGAAAACAGCACAGAGTCGTCAAAAGTCCTATGCGGACGTTCGTCGAAGGGATTTGGAGTTTCAAGTCGATGATTGGGTGTTCTTGAGGGTATCTCCTATGAAGGGAGTCATGCGATTCGGAAAGAAAGGGAAATTGAGTCCTAGGTATGTCGGGCCATATCGGATCGTTCAAAGGGTTGGTCAAGTTGCTTATAGGCTAGAGTTGCCTCATGAGATGTCATCAGTGCACCCGGTATTCCATGTGTCCATGTTGAAGAAAGTGATTGGAGATCCATCCACCATCATGCCAGTCGAGGCTATAGAGGTTAATGAAGATTTGTCATATGAAGAAGTTCCGGTCGCCATTCTTGATAGGCAAGTCCGTAAGTTGAGAAATAAGGAAGTTGCCTCTGTTAAAGTATTGTGGCGAAGTCAACAAGTTGAGGAGGCCACATGGGAAGCAGAAAAAGAGATGAAAGAAAAGTACCCCCATTTGTTTGATCAAGCCTAGAAGAAAATTAGATGACCCTCCTACTCCTAGTAGCTGTCATCTTGCCTAAGTTGTTTCCCTCTTAGTATTAGTAAGTCTCCTTTATTTGTAATGAGTTAGATGTGTTGTTACCTTGGGTCACTTGAACCGTTCTTGATAAATGAAAGCCTTATAAAGATTTACGTGTTTAATAAACAATTAATAGTAAGTGTAGATTGGTAATGATTTGTTAAGCGTACATGGTGTGTTAAAATGGTTAAATAAGGTAAGAATTCATTGAAGTGACTAGTTTATGTGCAATTGTAACAATGTGATAGAATATGTGCATTCGTTGAGGTAAGAAGGTGTATACCGGTTGTGAATAGTGTTGTTGTTGTATATTGTTGTTTGGTGATGTGTTTCGGGTGGATATGTCCATAATACAAAGGAAACTCTGGCGAAATTTTTCTAAAATATAAGAGTTAGTCAAAATTTTGAGGGTTGCATATCATGTCTTTCAAAACCAACTCATTTATTTCAAAATCCTCATTCGAGGACGAATGATCTTAAGGGGGGAGGATGTAAGGCCCCGTGAAATTTTTGTGCATAAAACCTAGTAGATGTGGTGTCATGGTCCGAATGATGTGTTAGGAATGCGTAGAATTCTTCGCGGCGAGCTTGCGAGCCGCGGTTCGGACCCTTGGTAGTGATTTAAGTTTCAAAATGTAGAATAAAATTTTTTCCAGAAAAATGTCAATCTGGCGGTGCACTTTTGCGACCGCAGAATCAATATGCGGTCCGCATAGTGACCGCAAATCGTTCCAGAGAGTTGCCCAAAATTGTGTCCAATGTGCGGTCGATATGCGATCGCATGTCAATCTGCGGTGCACTTTTGCGACCGCAGAATCGACATGCGGTCCGCATAGTGACCGCAAATCGTTCCAGAGCCTGCGTAATTTTTGAGCCATTCTGCGGTCATTATGCGGACCGCATGTTGATTCTGCGGTCGCATAGTGACCGCATATTTGACCCCGGCCCAGATTTTTGTAACATTTTGACCCGATCTCTTCTTTAATATAACACACCTCTTCTTCATTTTTATCATATCATCTCACCAAAAATTAGAGAGAGAAGAGAGGGTTTTTAGAGAGAGAAGTTCTTCATCTTCAAAGATTGTTCCAACTACTTAATTCCAAGGGATTCTAGGGCAAGGATTCAACTTCCCCAATATTTTCAAGGTAAAAACCCTAACTATTTTCTTTGATTTTCAGTTTTAATTGGGTAAAGAGAGGTTTGCATATAATAGCTTTTGAAAATAGAATTTTTACACTCATGCATGATTATTGAACTTGATTTCTAGTAAAAAGAAGTGGGTAGAAGTAAGAGTCTTCAAGAACAAGGTTGGCAAGAATAGGATATCTTGGGTAAGCATAAAGTAGAAAGTTAACGGAAGAAAAATCATCACCAGGTATGTATGGCTAATTTTGATTCTTGTGAAATCGCCCTTATGTGTAAAATTGTTTGGCATGTGTTGATTTGAGAAATTGTATGTGATTAATTGATGTTGTTGTTGGATATTCAAAGTTGTTGTTGAACTATGAGTGTTGTGGTAAGAAATATGAACCGAAAGGTAAATGAGAGTTGAATTGGGTAAAGAATTTGTGAATAATGATTATGATGGCCTATATGGCACTTTGTGGAAAAGAAATCGAAACACTTGAGAATTGGTTTATTGTGGAAAGAGATGAAACACTTGAATTATGGAAAATTGTTGAATATACATGTGTGAATATTATTGAATGTGGAAACATTGTAACTTGGTTGTGATATTGGCTTGAGAAGTAATTGAGAACATGAAACAATGTGCAAGTTGCTTATTTGAACTTGTTGAAATTGTGTGTAGTACCTTATCTGCTGTTTGAAATTGTTGTGTTTTCAACTGTAAGGCGGGGTCGTGTCGCGCGCCGCGACGTGGTGAAATAAGGTTTGGGTTGGGGTGATAAGGGTGGCCGAGGTAATAAGGGTGGTCAGGGGTAATAAGGATGGAAAGCGATCGAAATCGCTATTGAAAATTGATACATAAATCAATAATGTGAAATTGTGAAAGGAGACAACAGGAGAGTTTGCAACCTGTGGGGCACTGATTGCCCCTTTGTTTGACTACTTGTGCTTTATGTGATTGATTGGTAATTGTTAAATTGGTTGATCGTAGGAAGTGCTTTGAGTTGAGAATTATTTGAAATGAGGAAAATGTGGAAACATGGTTGGTTGGCTTAATTAATTGTTGATGTAATTTAATGGCTTGAGTTTACTTGGGACAAAGTTTGTCCATACATACCAATACAATTCAAGTGTACTGACGTCCCTTTTGCCGGGGGCGCTACATTCGTGTCATGATTGTAGGTGGATCAGTAGCAGGCACTTCAGCTCGTCGGCGGTAGTATTCTTCTCCTTCCACTGCCCGTCTTGGTGAGCCCCTTTCTTCCTCGGGGCCTTGTGTGGTTCTTGCCACTTCGGTTTGGATTTCATTTTGGTTTTGAAAGGTATAGCCGGAGCCTTGTTACCGGCAAGTATTGTATTTCCCTTTTGTATCCTAGAGGCTCTGGTAGACATGTAAACTGTGGGACTCCAGTCTTATGTATATATATGGTGTTATGTCGGGCGTTGTAAAAAAATTGAAATCTTGTTAATGAATCACTCGTATCGTTTTATTTGTTTAATGTGAAATCAATTATGATTAGTAATATATTTGGTTAATGAGAAACGGTCAACACAGGGGTAACGCGTGGGAATGAAAGGCACCCAGGTCCGCTTGACTGGGGCAACCCGGTCAGGCGCCGGTCATGTTCCTCGATTTGGGGCGTGACAGCTGTCTTGTTAGGTGGATGAAACTTGTTGTGGAATTGCTTGACCAAATCATCCCAAGTTACAATAGAGTTTATGTGGAGTGAGTTTAGCCATACCTGCGCAGCCCCTGTAACTGAGAACGGAAATAGCAATCCGGTGTCACATTCGGTTGCCTCTGTGTCTTGCATATTGAGAGAAAGTTCTTCAGGTGCTATTGTGGATCTTCAACCTGAGACCCAGAAAATAATCCCTTGTTTTGCAACAAGTGTAGCATGTTGTTAGTAATTTGGAAAGACTCAGCTTGAATTGCTGGCACAATGATGGCAGTTGCCAAATTATCCGGTGTTGGTTGTGCCCAGTCAAATAGTGCACCTTCTTGCGCCTCCTGCGCTTCTTGCATGTTCAACCCAGCTTGCTGGTTTGGGTCATTCACATCTCCCATGTCGAAATCTAGTTTGATTGGATGCTGAGATTGCTGAATTTGTTTGATTGCCCTATTACGTGCCCGGAAAGTTTGCTCGGGGTCTGGAAGTCCTTCAATTAGTTCTCCAGTCCTTGCATATTTTCTAGGCATGCAACTGAGTACCCAATTCAACAACCGTAAAAAATTTCAATGTAAAGTGTAGAAAGAACCTGCCTACACAAGAATCTTGTAGTTCTATCAATGGTAATTGATAATTCGGTTAATTCCTCGGCAACGGCGCCAAAATTGATTCACGTCCAAGCAACGGTCGTAGTCAATATAATCTGGTCAAATAAGTCCAGAATCGATCCCACATGGAATTAACCTACCAACTGCAACTTTCACAACCCAAGAACACTTCTGAAGCAAGTTCCCAAACTTTGAGTATATTTTTGTGAAGGTTTTCTAACAACTAACTTTTGCAAGAATTAAAGACTTAAAAGAAAGAATTGAATGTTGGATAAATAATATAGAGAAAGACTAAGGTATTGATTTCCCCTATTCATGGAATCCCTTCTGTTTATGCTCATACAAATTGTCAATATATTCTATCAATCATGAACGCTATTTTTACAGTAATACTCTCCCGAGCAACTACAATAATTTACTAGTGCACTCTCCCGAGCTACCCTAGCAAGCTTTAATATGAATAGTTCACTTAAGATTGCATCCAAGGCTTCGCTATTCCTAAACCCACCTTTACGCCTAAAGTTATAGATTCCTCCAATAACCTATGTCACACCCCTTTTTTACGCACCCGCAAAGACGCAAAGAGTTTTTCCAATTAAAGGACAATCGAGATGGGATTTATTTTAATTATTTCAGAGTCGCCACTTGGGAGATTGATGGTGTCCCAAGTCACCGGTTAAATCCCGAATCGAGGAAAAGAATGACTCTATTTAACAGTCCGCGAACCAGAAATCCGGATAAGGAATTCTATTAACCCGGGAGAAGGTATTAGGCATTCCCGAATTCCGTGGTTCTAGCACGGTCGCTCCACTGTCGTGTTTGGCTTATCTATCTGCTTTTTACAATTATGTACTTAGTGCAAGTTAATACCCCTTTACCGCTTTTATTATTGGTTATGATTTACGAAAGAGAAAGTTGTTTAAAAATATGCTTTCGAATCACGTCACATGAAATGCACCCGGATCCTCAACATATTCTTATTCAACATTTCGGGGTTTGGATTTGGGTCACATGAAATGCGCACCCGTATTTAAAAAAGGTAAGACTAAAATATGTGCCCGGATCGACTACTTACTTACACTGTTGAGAAAAGCGTGGTATTCGTTAAGAAACGACGCATCTCGAAATCTAAGTATTATTATGTACCTTTATGATGACTATGTGATTAGTGTAACTGTTGGGCGAGGCGTACCTTCGATTCAAATCTAAAGCGAACTACATCCCACTGTATTTTACTTAAGAGCTGATTCCAAATTACTTAAAGCTTGCGACGAACCACATCACATGAAATGCGCCTGTGGTTCTTAACATGCTTTGTTTACTCTTGCCCGAAATTGGGGTCGGGTCACATGAAATGCACCCCCGACTCTTTTTAATCTAATTATGTCATTCCGTTGAGTAACAACTCCCTATCTAATCTTGCTTATAACATAAGGTCTATCATTTAACAGGTTTGGAGATTACACACGCGAGTAAGGAAGATTGAATAGAGATACGAAGACTAATTCAGGTTTACATGCTTATCTAACGACGATGTATCTTTGGCCTAGCTACGCTTTTCCATAACCAAGACTAACAATACAAGCTTAATTGGAGAATAACAGAATGTAATTGAACATAAGACGACTACATGTTTCAATAGACTTTATGCATAAGCTTCAAACTTCATTCTTGTCGAACCAAGGAACTACAATAAAAGAAGTGTGTACCTGGAATGCGGAAGAACAAGGAAAAGTGAGCGATGGCGATGCAGCGACAGCAACAAGAAACAGTAACAGGTGCAGCAACAATCAAAGACCAATAACGACCAACAGTAAACCAATAGCAACAACAACCAGTGAACCGCTCAGCTAAATACACCAGTAGCAAACTACAAACCAGCCTCAACCATACTGAACCAGCAACAACAATGACTAAGCAGTAACAACCAAAGCAAATCAAGAGCTACCCAAATCAAATGTAACAGCAGCGACCAAGACAGTGGCAACAACTACACACCAGTGGCAGCAATACTTAAACAATAGAAGAGCCAGCACTGTGTTGGACCAAGCAGCAACACAGACACAACAACAAACACAAATGACCACCAGTAGCAACCTCAACACAGCAACAACCCGGCCAAGCAGCAACCAAACGACCAAACAGCAACACCACAGACCACAAACAGCAATAGAAAATCCAGGCAGCAACAAATGAACAATGGCAGCAACACAAACGACCAAACAACCACCAAATGCACACTGCCAACAACAGCAATACACAAACACAACACTCGAAAGCCTAATAGCTCAGCCACTGCATCAAAGCTCACAAAACAGTGACCCAGGAACTAATGAAACAGTTTCTCTGTATCTTTATATTTATTCTTCTCCAGGTTTACTGTTTTGCTCTCCTAGATGCTCTCAAATTTATCACTGTCTATGCCTCTTTTGTTACTCTCAGTCTGCTCCTCTCAAGTGTATGTATGAAAATGCCTATCAATGTATGAATATGCTACTGTTTTTGCTTCTCCAGGATACTCTCAAGTCTGTCTCTATAATGTGTGTGTATGAATATCCCCCTCAATCCTATATTGATGCTATATTTATAGCTCACAGCCCCTCCCGAACACCTGCCCCTAAGGTTACCCCCTACCCTGGCTTCCCAACCCATCATATTCCCTGCACACCCCACTAACTACTGTCCAAAGATGGACTCAAGCCTTAAACAATAAGCTTGGCAGTGTTCAGTGGATACCCTGCTGTGCTCAGTTCCACTAACCCTTTGTATGGGTGTGTGATTAAACAATTATACTATTAACTACACCCAATTATCCCTTTAATCTGAATCAAACAGTAACCAACCCTATACCAGTGAATTGCATCAGGCAGATTCAAGGGATTAATGTTACGAACTATTTGACGACTTTAATCACATTGGACTCATGATTCATTCTAACTACTAAAAATAGAGGAATTGGCCAAATAAAAGGCCTCAAAGGAGGATGACAGGTCGACTGTTATGAAAAATTAGAAGCATGCTAGATGAGAATTGAAACAATGAATAAAACAAATACACATATTCACACAATCGAATTAAAACAAACAAAGAAGGAATGAATACCTCAAAGAAAACTGCCGACCCAAGCTTTGAACAAAATGTGGAATTATTGAAGCCAAACGGGCTTTAATCGAGATGTTCTCGATTGAGAACACCTGGACTAAAGTCCCTTGGACTTCAATTGCGGCTGAACCGGCTCGAATTGGGTTTCTCCAAAATTAGGGTTCTTGGGCTCGGATTTGGGGCTTTTGTATTTTTGGTTAGATTCGAAGCAAACCAATGCCGGCGGGGTTACGAGGGAGGTGTGGGGAGACCGTGGTGTGAATTTGGGGTAATTTGGCATAGGTTCGAGTTTGACTCGAATCTTCAAATGAAGATTCGAGGAGCTCCGGCAAGATTCGAGGTTAATGGAAGCCGGGATCGTGATGGGGGAGGTAAGGGGAAGGTTTTGGCGTTGGTTTGGGTTTGATTGGCCTACCGGAACCGCCGTGAGGCGATTTCCGGCAGGCGGCGCACGGCGGCGTTACGCCGGGGATTTGAGAGCTCCTGAGGGAGAAGAAGGGAGAGGGGGGGGTCTGGGGGGGGGGGGGGGTATGGAGAGGAGTTTATATATGTTTTGAGTAGTTAAATCCTGATCGTTGGATCAAACCTGATCAACGATCAGGATCCTCTCACTTAAACCAAACGGCGCCGTTTGGTCAAGTCAAAGGCTGAATGTATATTAGAATTAACGGATTAATCTGGGCCGTTGGATAATAAAATCCAACGGTCCGGATCAAGCGTTACATAGGCTGAAGCTGGACGGATATTTGGGCTGGATCAGAAGCAATCCGTTTGGGCCTGGCTTTTAGATTGAAATTGGCCCAGATCGGATATTATATGTGTATGTGTATATATATATATATATATATGTATATATATATGTATATATATACATATATATATATATATACACACATATGCATATACTAACCTATAACACCGCTATTTTTTACTACAATTAACGCACACAATTACATATCACTCAAAAAATGTGAATCACATGACTTCGATATCAAACACTGAAAATGCAAAGCCTAGCGTATATTTTTTGTATTTTTAATTTAAATAAATAAACGTGCACACAAAAGATAAAAATAACACAAAATCACACAAATCATGCCCAACACGAAACTATTTTTTACTTTTGAATTTTCTGGGAGTACTTCTCGAGTAAGGCAAAAATCACGTGCTCACAGCTGCCCCTCTTTGCGCGTAAACACGCAGAGTTTTCGTGCAAAGATAAATGAGCGGATATAAGCGATTTTTGCCTATTCGAACACTCCGTATGAAGCATTTTGGAAAAGTTTTGACCGAACCTTGCTTCAAAGGTCTCCTACATATCCCTGGCTAAAAGGGAATCAGGTCAATGTAGTTCGGGAAGTTCTGGTAGCTGGGACTACCAGCCTGCTGCGATCTCGCTGTTACTGCTGTTGCCGCTGTTACTGCTGTTACCACCGCTCAGCTGATTTCCTTGTTACACCGCATTAGGCAACGAAAAACAAGAAGCTAGACTAAGTTACAGTACTACAAGTTCTTATCTATCCTTTTTAACTTGATCTTGTCGCGCTCCTTGCCATCTTGTCTGACTTGGCGTTCCTTCTGATGCTTCGTCTCTTCTGACGAACTTGGATTCATGCCGAAGATTTCTGTTACATTCTACCGCTTTCCTCTACCAAATTAGACAGATCGCCACTCCATTCTCCGGGCGGGCTCCCTGACTTCAACTACCACTTCAGAATTAAATCGCCACTCCATTCTCCAGGCGGGCTTCCTGACTTCCATTGCAACTTCAAAATTAAATCGCCACTCCATTCTCCAAGCGGGCTTCCTGACTTCAACTACAACTTCGACATTAAATCGCCACTCCATTCTCCAGGGCGGGCTCCCCGACTTCAACTATAACTTCAAAATTAAATCGCCACTCCATTCTCCAGGGCGGGCTCCCCGACTTCAACTATAACTTCAAAATTAAATCGCCACTCCATTCTCCAGGGCGGGCTCCCCGACTTCAACTATAACTTCAAAATTAAATCGCCACTCCATTCTCCAGGCGGGCTCCCCGACTTCAACTATAACTTCAAAATTAAATCGCCACTCCATTCTCCAGGGCGGGCTCCCCGACTTCAACTACTACTTCAAAATTAAATCGCCACTCCATTCTCCAGGCGGGCTTCCTGACTTCAATTACCACTTCCAAAATTAAATCGCCACTCCATTCTCCAGGCGGGCTCCCGACTTCAACTACTACTTCAAAATAAAATCGCCACTCCATTCTCCGGCGGGCTCCCTGACTTCAATTGCAACTTCAAAATTAAATCGCCACTCCATTCTCCGGCGGGCTCCCCTGACTTCGACTACAACTTCAACATTAAATCGCCACTCCATTCTCCAGGCGGGCTCCCTGACTTCAACTACTACTTCAAAATTAAATCGCCACTCCATTCTCCAGGCGGGCTTCCTGACTTCAACTACTACTTCAAAATTAAAATCGCCACTCCATTCTCCAGGCGGGCTTCCCGACTTCAACTACTACTTCAAAATTAAATCGCCACTCCATTCTCCAGGCGGGCTTCCTGACTTCAACTACTACTTCAAAATTAAAATCGCCACTCCATTCTCCAGGCGGGCTTCCTGACTTCAACTACAACTTCAACATTAAATCGCCACTCCATTCTCCAGGCGGGCTCCCTGACTTCAATTACGACTTCAAAATTAAATCGCCACTCCATTCTTCAGGCGGGCTCCCTGACTTCGACTACTACTTCAAAATTAAATCGCCACTCCATTCTCCAGGCGGGCTCCCTGACTTCAACTACAACTTCAAAATTAGATCGCCACTCCATTCTCCAGGCGGGCTTCCTGACTTCAACTACAACTTCAAAATTAAATCGCCACTCCATTCTCCGGGCGGGCTTCCGACTTCAACTACTACTTCAAAATTAAATCGCCACTCCATTCTCCAGGGCGGGCTTCCCGACTTCAACTACTACTTCAAAATTAAATCGCCACTCCATTCTCCGGGCGGGCTTCCCGACTTCAACTACTACTTCAAAATTAAATCGCCACTCCATTCTCCGGGCGGGCTCCCCGACTTCAACTACTACTTCAAAATAAAATCGCCACTCCATTCTCCAGAGGCGGGCTTCCCGACTTCAACTACTACTTCAAAATTAAATCGCCACTCCATTCTCCAGGCGGGCTTCCCGACTTCAACTACTACTTCACTGATTTCCATCCTGTCTTGATTACCTTCCTTTGCCTCTTGTACTCTATCCTTGTTCCTGCATTACCTCTCGGACCACCTTCTCTTCTGGATTATCCTGTCTTGGAATTTCTTTCCCCCGGTCGTATTACTTTTCTTCTGGCTGCTGGGGATATTTTTGGAACTGTTTACTTGCCTGCTGGGGGTGATGCTGCTGTTTACTTTGCCTGCTGGGGGTGATGCTGCTGAGGAAGTATTCTTTGTTTCCTTCACCCCTCATTCTCTTCCTTCTCCCCCTACCTCTTCTGGGGACTCACGCTTTTGTTTCCTTGATCAAATTATAGGATGTAATACTGCTGGGGGAATCTCGAAGCCATTTTTCTTTTTCCAATAACTGCTGGAGATGATACCCGGCTCAAGGATCGCCCCATCTTGTGTTGCTTTCTACACTTATCCTCTGAGTCTTGCTTTCCAGAAAATTTTCGCAACCGGAGAAAATTTTCTGCCCCAGTGTGATAAACTTCCGGACGGTATGCTTTTCTGCCGTCGGACCCTCTTTTCCTGCTTTAAATCAAAGAAAAATTGTTAGTTTCAAAACGCCGCGAGTGGTCGTGCCACTCTTGTTGAGGCCATTCTCTTTCAGCCGCTTGGCCTCTCTCGAACTTTGAGGACGACGTTGACGCTTGCTTGGGAAGATGCTTTTTCCACGAACGACCTCTCATCTTTCCTTTTATTCCACTCTTTGGTTTGGTCCGACTCTTTTTAGCCGGTGATCTGTTGCGTGAAATCATCTTTCGGACATGCCACATGTGTCCATCATACTCCATAATTCTTGCGAACCTTCCACTCAGCCTGTCATCCCAATCTCACTATCGTACCGACTTCTGTCTCATTGCCTTGTTCCGCGCCTATTCACTTTCAATATACTGCTTTGGGAGACTTGGTAGTAAGCTTTGAAAAATCAATTTTCGAAAAATGAAAGAAAAGAAAAGAATACTGACCGCAAATGACAAAAGAAGAGAAAAACTTTTCTGAACTCAAAAAATAGGGAAAACTTATCTGAATGTGTGCCTGATCCAATGTTATGCCGCGCCTTTGAGATTAAACTGCCCAGTCTATTCGTGTCAATCACTTTCTGATACCGCGTCCTGCTAGAGGTAAACGGATGTTCAAACCTTGTCTCGTGCAGACATCTTACAACTATCTTGTCCTGTCACCTCACAGTGCCCTTCCAAGGGTTTTCACTAATGAGATTCTCTCATTTCTCTCTATCTCCCGTCGCCTTAGGGTGCCCGTAAAGGTTTTCACCGTAAGACTCTCTCATTTTACTTCTCTCAACTTCCTTCGCCTTAAGGTGCCCGCGAGGGTTTTCACCGCTAAGACTCTCTCATTTTACTTCTCTCAACTTCCTTCGCCTTAAGGTGCCCGCGAGGGTTTTCACCGCTAAGACTCTCTCATTTATGCTTTCTTTCCTTGCGGCGGGGTATCGTCTCTGAGATTCCCTCTAAAGCGTTATCCCCTTTCGGCTTGCGCATCCTGAATTCAATTGAGGGACGGGATGTCACTCTTGGCTTTCATTCACATGACTTGGCACTTCTCAAATACAGATCGAGAGGTCTTTCTGGTTCTTGATATGGTTTCTGCGCGTGAGGCTGAAGAAAGGGGTTTAGCCTCAACGGTTAGCTTATTACAACTTTCGGAATCCACACTATCTTTCCCACGGATTAATGACTTCTGCCCCAGTTTTATTGCTTGGGGGATCTTTTGATTTTTATTTATTATGACCGAGCCGTGTGGCGCCTACGTATCCTTCTTGAGGAATCAGGTCGAACGTAGTTCACTTTTTCTTGTATTACTTCTTTGTTTCTTTTCCATTCCGTCACACATCTTCCTTGATGATTCCGAAAGAGGGTATATGAAAGACTAATTAAGGCTCAAATGGGGAAACAAAGGTTAAAGTGTTTGGGTAGTAGAAAAATTGCCTCTGTCATTTCATTCTCCGAAAAATGCCAAATACACACAAACGAAACCAAACGTTGACAAATGCATTAAAGAATTACACATAATATCTCTTAACCGCATCAGAATTGATAGCCATATCGGTGCATCTTCCCTCGACATCAGTCCAGACATAGAGCGCCGTTGGATAATACTCTAGTTACCACAAAAGGTCCTTGCCAATTTGGAGCGAACTTGCCTTTCGCTTCGGCCTGATGGGGTAGAACCCTTCTCAGCACATGCTGTCCCACTTCAAATCTCCTGGGACGTACCTTTTTGTTATATGCTCTCGCCATTCTCTTTTGATACAATTGGCCGTGGCATACTGCTGTCAATCTCTTTTCATCGATCAAGCTCAATTGCTCCAATCGGGTTTTGACCCACTCGTCGTCATCAATCTCGGCTTCAGCGATGATTCGGAGGGATGGAATCTCAACTTCTGCGGGTATTACTGCTTCAGTCCCGTATACCAACAAGTAAGGAGTTGCACCTACCGAAGTCCGGACGGTAGTGCGATAACCCAACAGCGCAAATGGTAACTTTTCATGCCACTGCCTAGACCCTTCTATCATCTTCCTCAATATCTTCTTTATGTTCTTGTTTGTTGCCTCGACCGCACCGTTTGCTTTTGGGCGATACGGTGTGGAATTTCGGTGTGTAATCTTGAACTGTTGACATACCTCTTTCATCAATCCACTGTTAAGATTTGCACCGTTATCCGTAATGATCATCTTCGGAATTCCGAACCTACAAATGATGTGGGAGTGCACGAAGTCCACCACTGCCTTCTTGGTCACTGATTTGAATGTTTTGGCCTCCACCCACTTGGTAAAATAATCAATCGTTACCAGAATGAACCTGTGACCATTGGAAGCCGCAGGCTCAATAGGTCCAATAACATCCATACCCCATGCGACAAACGGCCATGGTGCCGACATTGTATGCAATTCAGTCGGCGGAGAATGAATCAAATCTCCGTGTATCTGACACTGATGGCATCTTCGCACGAAACTTATACAATCCCGCTCCATAGTGAGCCAATAGTATCCTGCTCGAAGAATCTTCTTTGCCAATACGTATCCGCTCATGTGTGGTCCACAAACTCCCGAGTGTATATCTGTCATCACCGTTGTGGCTTGACTTGCATCTATACATCTCAACAATCCCAAATCTGGGGTTCTTTTGTACAGCACCCCTCCACTAAGGAAAAATCCGTTCGCCAACCGCCGAATAGCTCGCTTTTGATCTCCGGTTGCTTGCTCCGGGTATACTCCTAACCCGAGGTATTCCTTGACATCATGAAACCACGGCTCACCATCCACCTCTTCCTCTATCACATTACAATAAGCATGTTGATTCCGGATCTGGATATGTAATGGATCGACACGAACCTTGTCCGGGTGATGTAGCATTGACGCTAAAGTAGCCAACGCGTCGGCAACCTCATTATGCATCCTTGGGATGTGCCTAAATTCTACCGATCGAAAGCGTTTGGTCAAATCATGTAAACACTGACGATATGGGATAAGCTTTAAGTCTCTGGTTTCCCATTCTCCCTGAATCTGATGTACTAGAAGGTCCGAGTCCCCCAAGACCAAGACGTCCCGTACATCCATGTCCACCGCTAATCGCAACCCCAAGATACATGCCTCGTACTCAGCCATGTTATTGGTACAGTGAAAACGCAGTTGAGCAGTAACAGGATAATGATGTCCTGTTTCAGATATGAGCACGGCCCCTACTCCGACTCCTTTTGCGTTTGCCGCTCCATCGAAGAAGAGCTTCCATCCTGGATCCTTGGTTGGTTCTAACCCCTCAATCTGCAATACTTCCTCATCTGGAAAATACGTCCTCAAAGGTTCGTATTCGTCATCAACGGGATTTTCAGCTAAGTGATCGGCCAGGGCTTGAGCTTTCATAGTCGTCCTTGTCACGTATATGATGTCGAACTCCGTAAGTAATATTTGCCATTTTGCTAACCTCCCTGTGGGCATAGGTTTCTGGAAAATATACTTCAACGGATCCAAACGCGAAATGAGGTAAGTGGTGTAAGAAGACAAATAATGTTTCAGCTTTTGGGCTACCCAAGTCAGGGCGCAACATGTCTTTTCTAGATGAGTGTACTTGACCTCGTGGACTGTAAACTTCTTACTGAGGTAGTAAATGGCCCGTTCCTTCCTGCCAGTAAGATCATGCTGCCCCAGTACGCACCCAAACGAATTCTCCAAGACCGTCGGATAAAGAATCAGGGGTCTACCTGGTTCAAGCGGAACTAGTACGGGTGGATTTGACAGATACCCTTTGATCCGGTCAAATGCTTCCCGACATTCTGCCGTCCATTCTATCGCAGCGTCTTTCTTCAATAGACGGAATATGGGTTCACAGGTTGCCGTAAGCTGGGCAATAAACCTACCGATGTAATTCAACCTTCCCAACAGACTCATTACCTCTGTTTTATTCTTCGGCGGGGCTAACTCCTGAATGGACTTGATTTTGGACGGGTCCAACTCAATGCCCCGTCGGCTGACGATGAATCCTAGCAACTTTCCCGATGGAACTCCGAATGCACATTTGGCCGGATTAAGCTTGATGTCGTACCTTCGAAGTCTTTGAAAGAACTTCCTGAGGTCGGCAACATGGTCTTCTTGACGTCTGGATTTTACGATCACATCATCCACGTACACTTCAATTTCCTTATGTATCATATCATGGAATACCGTAGTCATCGCCCTCATATAGGTTGCCCCTGCATTCTTCAAACCAAACGGCATCACTCGGTAGCAATAAGTCCCCCACGGTGTGATAAAAGCCGTCTTTTCTGCGTCCTCTTCATCCATCAAGATCTGATGATATCCCGCATAACAGTCCACAAAGGATCCAATTTCGCGTCCGGCGCAATTATCAATCAGGATATGGATATTGGGAAGTGGGAAATTATCCTTAGGACTTGCCTTGTTGAGATTGCGATAGTCCACGCATACCCTGATCTTTCCGTCTTTCTTTGGCACCGGTACTACGTTAGCCAACCATTCAGGGTATCGAGTGACACGAATGACTTTCGCCTGCAACTGCTTGGTTACCTCCTCCTTAATCTTCACACTCATCTCCGTCTTGAATTTCCGCAGCTTTTGCTTGACGGGAGGATATGCCGGATCAGTGGGTAATCTATGAACCACTAGATCGGTGCTGAGTCCTGGCATGTCGTCGTACGACCATGCGAAAATATCTTTAAACTCCATGAGTGTTTTGATCAATTCTTCTCTCAGATTGGGTTCAATATGGACACTTATCCGGGTTTCTTTGACGTCATCAGCATTCCCTAGATTAACGGCCTCAGTATCATTTAAATTCGGTTTGGGTTTTTCCTCGAAGTGACTTAATTCTTCACCGATTTCTTCTACGGCTTCATCATCGCCGTACTCCGACTCACTCTCGTCACTTCTTATTTCATGTGTTATTATTTCCAAACCCGATTGACTTTCTAGACTGGGTTGATTAATCTTTAAGCACGCCATATCATTAAGATCAGTTGCAAGAAGGCTGTTCAGAAAAGTAAAAAGAAGAAAAGATAAACAAAATTAGACGCGAAGGAACCACATTTCATTAATGGGAATTGTACAAAGGGAAAACAAACCGCAAACTTAAATCAAAAATGAACAAAACAACGGGATTTTACTCCGGGGACAAACCCCCAATACAAAATTTCGAAAGAAAAACAATCCAAGACAAACTACCAAGACTCCTTCCGGACAGGGAGAGGAGTAGCCTTCCAGTTATTCAGTTTTGCCTTTGGTCCCACAAATTGTATCTCGGCATGACCGGATCCTTCACCATCTTCGAGCATACATACATCTGTGAATAGGTTTTCGAACTTCCTGAAGAACTCTTCGTCTGGCCTGACCGTAGGACCGGGAATCTTTGGCGCTGGATGTCCTCTTGCTCCGGACCTGACAAAAGATTGGGAAAGGCGTGGAACAGGCTTTGGGAGCACCCATGTTTTCTGCTTGCTCCTCTTTGCTCGCCGGATGTCCTCTGAGGTTGGCTGGAATCCCAAGCCGAAGGTTCCCAAGTTTTCGACCACTGATACCGGTTGTATAATTCCTTGCAGAGATGCACCTAGCCCTTTACCGGGTACGAAACCATGTCGCAACATTTCATGCGCCACCATGACATCCGCAGTAATTGTTCTATCGCCGGGAATACATTCCCCTTCCGGAACTCGGTGGGCGGACACCACATCGCAGACCTGATATACCCACGGCCCGACATCTTCTTCTGTTTCAACGAAGGGAATGATGGTGCCTGATTGTGGATCGTTTTCTCCATGGACGACGATCTCCTGCTGGTCCCATTCAAATTTGACGAGCTGGTGTAAGCTGGATGGAACTGCTCTTGCGGCATGAATCCATGGTCGCCCTATTAGGAGGTTATATGACACCACCATGTCCAGCACTTGGAATTCCATGGTGAACTCCACTGGCCCAATTGTCAAGACTAGCACTATGTCACCAACCGACGCTTTACCTCCTCCGTCAAACCCTCGAACACATACCCTGTTCTCGCGTACCCTGCCGATGTCTACCTTCAATTTGCCCAGTGTAGAGAGAGGACAAATGTTAGCACTGGACCCATTATCGACCAAGACTTTGGTAACCACCGCCTCTTCACACTTCACCGTAAGATATAAAGCCCGATTATGCTCAGTGCCTTCCTCAGGCAACTCGTCATCGGTGAAGGTGATCCGATTTGCTTCGAAGATCCTATTGGTGATCTTCTCCAAATGGCTCACCGAGATTTTATCCGGTACATGTGCCTCATTCAGGACTTTCATCAATGCTTGCCGATGTTCTTCAGAATGTATCAGCAAGGATAGCAATGATATTTGCGCCGAGTCTTCTTTAACCGCTCTAAGACAGAGTAGTCATGCAGCTTCATCTTTTTCAAGAATTCTTCTGCCTCTTCATCAGTGACCGGCTTTTTCAATACTGCCGGAGTGGTCTTCCTCAATTCCGCAGGGGCAAAACATCTCCCCGAGCGGGTCAACCCTCGGGCTTCACAAACTTCCTCTTTCACCTCCTTTCCTCTGTAGGTCGTTGTAATCCGAGCATAATTCCATGGGACAGCCCGGCTATCAGTTACTGGCAACTGTGTTGCCGGCTGGATGATGAAAGGATCCATTCGAACGCCTGCCTACTGTCAAAATGGGCTTGACTGCTGCCCCTGGTACAACTATCTTGGCCGGCTTCACCGGTACTTCGTTCACACTTTCCTTTCCCGCTTCCGACTCTCCTGGTATGTCCTTCTTGCAACTGGGCGACTCATCAAAGCTTGGCCCTTTTCTCGTTCCTGCCCCGCTAGACTTAATCATCATTACAGTCTGAGAGGCTTTCTCCTTTCCTTCCTCCGCCCGTACCAACTCGATCATATTGGTCTCATGATGAGTCGGAAGCGGGTTTTGGTTGATGTTGGGCTCTGTTGGAGTCTGGACCTCAATCCTGCGAGTGTCAATGAGCTCCTGGATGGCCGTCTTTAGCCTCCAACACTTTTCTGTATCATGTCCCGGACATCCCGAGCAGTAGGCACAATTTACCGAATGGTCCAGGTTTTTCGGAAGAGGGTTTGGCAGCTTAGCTTCAACCGGGTTCAGCAACCCTACTTGCTTCAACCGGTGGAACAGACTGGTGTAAGACTCTCCTAAGGGAGTGAAAGTCTTTGGCCTCGGCGCCCGGTCGCCCCTGAATGCTTGGTTCGGACGGAAACTCGCGCCCGAGGGGTTTCTGTAAGCTCTTGGGGGTGGGTGATTGTTTTGCGGGTTTGGTGCACACCACGGTGCATGGACGGGAGGTGCAGAATAGGACTGTGCATGGTGGACAGTAAAATGGGGATCAGGTGCGGGATAGTAATGTTGCGGGTGGCTATATGGGTTGTGGGAGTAATTTTGGTGGTGAGGTTGGGGTGGGCTATATTGGGGTGCGGGGCCTCTATTTCTGAACCATGCCCCGGACTCGACGGCCGCAACTTCCTCTCTCCTCTTCTTCCCCAGTACTCCTCCAGTACCGCTTTGGATAGCCTGAGTGGTGGCTTTCAGTGCTGAGTAACTCATGATCTTGTTGGCCTTCAAACCCTCCTCGATCATACCCCCATTTTTATCACCTCAGTGAATGATTTGCCTACGGACGTTACCAGATGTCCGAAGTAGGTGGGCTCTAATGTCTGTAAGAAGTAGTCCACCATCTCGCTTTCTCTCATCGGCGGATCTACCCTGGCCGCCTGTTCCCTCCATCGGAAACCAAATTCCCTGAAGCTTTCAGCAGGCTTCTTTTCTATTTTTAGCAATGATAGACGGTCGGGGATTATCTCGAGATTGTATTGGAACTGGCCGATAAAAGCTCGAGCCAAATCATCCCACGTAAACCATCTACTGGGATCCTGTCTAGCGTACCACTCCAACGCCGATCCTCCCAGACTCTGGCCGAAGTAGGCTATCAGAAGCTCGTCCCGTCCTCCGGCCCCTCTCATTTTACTGCAAAACCCCCGCAGGTGGGCCACTGGGTCACCATGCCCCTCGTATAGGTCGAATTTGGGCATTTTAAATCCCGCTGGCAACTGGACGTCCGGAAATGGACACAGATCCTTATAGGCGACGCTGACCTGGTTGCCTAAACCGTGCATGTTCCTGAAGGACTGCTCCAGGCTTTTAACTTTTCTGACAACTTCCTCGTGTTCCGAACTTTGGAAGTGTTTTTCCGGTTCTGCCGGATTATCCCAGTGAGGTGTATGTGATTGTGGTTCAGGAGCCCTGAAAGTAGGCTCTGGAGGATAGTAAGAGTTGTCATGGATCTGAACATATGGCTCGCTGGCCGGCCTTTGCAGAGGAGCAGGTGGAGGTGCTACAAAAACAGGGGTGACTGGAGGAGGATTTGGTTTGGCTGGTGGAATGTGGGTGGCATATGGATTTTCCCCCTGAAAGTATGGATAGCTTGGGGCGCTTGTTGAAGGATCGATGGGCGGATGTTCCGGAGCTGAGGCGAGAGTAGGGCGGTTTGGTGAAGACTGTTCCCTGGCCCAGGCCAGGTGCATCTCTGTTATCCGTTGTTTTAACCGGTCTACCTCTTCTTTCATGATTTGTAGCTCGGATTTTTCTTCCTCAAGACTCTTGCCGGAACTCGACATGCTTACTGTAACTGGTCCTTTGGATCTAGTACGGTAGTGATGGCTGGCCAGGATATTCTGTCAAACCAACTGCTAAACTTTCTGGAATACGCAACAAACTTGTTAGTTCACCGAGTTTGACAGATATGTTATAGCACGTTGGATGCAATGCACCTAACCAAATAACCCTTTCTACGTGTACTCTTTAACATGCGTCATTCCGGCCCTTTTTCTTTTTCTTTTTCTTTTTTTTTTTCTTTTTTTTTCTTTTTCGACTATCTTTGCAAGCCTTATTGTTATTTAGCCTTTGGATTCTTTTTCTTTCTTTTTAGTGGTGGTCGAATCTTATGTGGATTGCCTACGTATCACGACCCCGCGTGAATCAGACCGAGCGTAGTTCTGGCAACAAGATTGTGGCAAAATTCAGTAACTTTTATATCAAATAAAACCGTGTAGTTACAAAACACGTCTTACAACAATCAGCAAAACAAAGGAAAATGCTTGACTTGGGAAAGTAAAGATAAAAATGCCAACTAGCTTGACTCAACATTTCTAAATACATTTTCAATCAAAAATCTAGTGCCCTAAAACTCCTGGGGGCCCGCGAGGCATCATTCGGCCTTGCCGCGGGCCTTGGTGTGAGGTTCCTTGTGCAGTTCCCTCAACTCTTCCATGATCCGATGAACATAACCCATAATTGAAGCGAAAAGGTCGGCGCGGGGCATTCGTTCACAAGCTAGGCACTTCATGGTGACATAGTGCCCGATTTCTCCAATTCTATACTTGATCATGTCCCTTTCTCCGAGTAGCCGCTCTATTTGCTGGTTTTTCGCCCCCAATCTTCGAGCATTGTTGGTGACTTGATCTAGGAGCCTATCCACTTGTCCTTGCAGTCGGGCCATCAAGATTGTGGCAGCGGTCGAGGTCCGCTCTGCCATCTTGGGCTTGCTTGAAAACCCGCTCCCTAAGGACAACATTTGCTTCCCTCAGGCTAGTGATGATATCAGTGTAATCTTCTTCCGCCCGCTTTAGGTGAATTGTATGTTGATGTGCCTCCTTTTCCCAGCTAGCACGGATCCTCGTTATTTGGGCTTTTGACTCGTCCAATTCTCTTCGGATGTCGGTGACTTGGCTTCTCAAACCCCTTATCAATTTTTCGTCGGCCCGACTCCTCGACTGTCTGTCAGCATCTCTTTTCATTTGCTGGATTTGAGCTCTTAAGAAGTCATTTTCTTGTACCAACTTCTTTTTATCTCCTTCGTCGGTGGCGGCTTGCATGCTCTTTTCGAACTGAAGGTCCCGGACCTGCTGTTCTATCCTGCCAATCTTCGTCCTGTATCCCTCCTCCTTTGCTAACCAATCCCATTGTTCCCGTGAATCTTCCGTGAACTGTTGGACATGGGCTCTTTTAGAACATTTCCGACGAATCTGAAATCTTTTCCCGAACCACACGTTGTACTTTGGATCCACCTCTCCCTTAGATAGTTCCCGGACCATGGTTTTAGGCTCAAGGAACCGACATTCGTGCCACAGCCTTCTAACCTTCTCTTCGGGGAAGACAACTCCCGGGCTCAACTCAATGGCGTACTTCCTTAGGTCTTGATCGGTAGGAATAACCTGAAACCTTCCTAGTTGACGTAATACACGGTGAGGGACATATGGTTGGACACTGCGGATCCCCATCAGAAGGATATAACACTCCTCGGCTGCCATATATATTACTTCAGTATCGGGTAACCACCCGAATGCCCATTCAATCTGATCGGCTTCTATTGAGCTCAGCCGTGCAAGCCATGCCTCGACGCCTTCAGGGAATACAGCACCCATCATCCGTTCTTCGAAACCCCTGATACAGTTTTTTCCGGTCAACCCATGGTTCATGTATTGTGTTCGGTGACGGAGGTGTTCTTGCATCCATAATTGGAGTAACAGATTGCAACCTTGGAAGAAATTGCCCCTTCTCGGCATACAGTCAAGGCTCGATAGATTTCGGACAAAACCAAAGGGACCACAGTGCTGGTAGCCTTTTTGATTGCAACATCGGCTATTCCTACCAGACTTATCTCTATTTTCTTGTCTTCACGCGGACAAATCACAATCCCCAAGAATGTCGTTATGAATGCTAGAGTTCGTCTGGCCTCCCATTTGGCTCTATTCCCTGCGTGAGTCAGTCCAAGGTTTGACTCTTCAAAACCCCGAGGAGTGCCGTACCGTTGATATAAGAATTGGAGGTCGCAACACCCTTTCAGCAGATCATCATTTTTCACCTTCCGACTAATGCTCAGCAGATCCAGAAACCCATGTGGAGATACCGGTCTTGGTGAGAGTAGGTATTGCCCCCTTAATTTCCCATTAAGTCCTGCATAGCCCGCAATTTCCTCTAATGCGGGCGTCAATTCAAAGTCAACAAAACGGAACACATTGCGGGTCGGATCCCAGAAAGATACCAGTGCCTTGATGATGTCTTCCCTTGGCTCAATATTCAACAGATCAACCAAACCTCCCAAAATTCTCCCTACGACCTTTTTGCTACTGTCTTCCAAATCGTTCCACCATATACGGAGCTGTTGAGGGACCTCACTAAAGATTGAAAATGATTTATTCTGATTCGTGCTCATCCTGCACATTTATTAAGGTGATTTGAATAAGAAAACAACTTTGTTTTGCTAAACAATAAAAAATCAGTTTTCAATCACGGCCTTTCAACGTCTCGGGGACGAAGGCTTTTAAGGCTGTGGGGTAAGTTGATCGAAATCAAAATTGACCCAAAGGTGGCCGTTTATACGAAATTAGCCTTCCGGCGTCCCTTCCGGGAACATTCGGCTATTTTTGAAAACAGCGTCACCGACTTATTTAGTACCAAAATTAATTTTTCACAAGGTGAAGTTGGACCCGATGGAGGTTGCCTACGTATCTCATATCCGATGAGAATCAAACCCCCGTAGTTCGGTTTTGACGAAACAAACGGCATTATTTATTTATTCACTTTACTAAAGGAAAACAAATAAGCTATTTCTATCTTAAGAGTAAAACACACACATTTTTTTTTTTTTTTTTTTTTTTTTTTTTTTTTTTTTTCTCTAAAGCCGGTCAGCATGCAAGTCTATAACAGATAAATGCGCAAGACAAACAGGATGCAGCAGGATAGTCTGTTCATTTCAGGTCACCTGTCCTAGACGGACCCAACCCCTGTGTTGAGTCCCCTAAGCCAAAATGCGACATGATGCAAATAAACGTTTCCTACTAGGGATCCGGCATGAAGCTTTGTTATTCTAGGCTCAAACCTGGGTTTATCTGTTCTAGACTTGGCTTACCCGAGCGGACAGCTCGAGCCGAGGAGGAGGCAGCAACCCGGGAATACAGAAGCTTCACCGGTTTTGCAACTTATCCAAACCTCGTTCTAAAATGGGAATTAGACACTATACAGAAAAGAAGTCACACGAAGTGCACCCTTCTTCATGATTTAGAAGACTCAGAGAGGAGATTGGTTCCGGCACAATTTATATGTACAGC